>OMLM01008666.1:34422-51167 GCA_900302695.1 Helostoma temminkii
ATAAAAGTCCCATATGGAAATACAGAGGGCAGATACCTCTGCTGGCAAGATTGGTGTAATCAGGGTATTCAGAAAATCACAATAGAGCAACAATAGAAGCAGCCACGTGTAGCAGTAGATGTGAAAGAAGTTCAACTCCTCAATTTTCTAGGACAAAGCAGTCATTTATGCCTTTTTCCACAGAGCGTGAATCTGACATAAGCAATGAGACATTACCTGAATAGAATTATGGGTATTGTAGTCCAAATTAAGCATATGAAAATGACTGCCGTCCAGTTTCATTCTGTCCATTATGTACAGTAAACATGCATTTGTTTGGGGTTTTATTCAGATTATGTACTGTACAAGGAACATAGCTGCTTAGATATTTTATTACATCAATTATTATTATTGGAAAGACAGAAGCAGCTGGGGTGAATGATTAGAGGCATGGTTTCTTTGTCACAAGGCACAATGAGAAGAGGAAGTAGGAACAAGAGTGTCAGGTTATTGTGACAGCTTGAGCTTTTGATCAGCACATCTCAGTGTGGCATGTTGTGGCCAGTGGATGATGTGAGACTGGAGTGACAGGAAGAGATCCATGCGTACAGTGACTGTAAGGAGAGGCTTTGTCACATCTGTTACTCACAGCCCTGCTGTCAGCTTATACACTGGCTGCATGAATACATCGCAAACATCACATTATGTACAGGTTTTATTTATATATTTACTTATTTACCATGTGGAAACCATAAAGAAGAGTCATACAGTAAGGTAGTAATTGTGACAAATTCAAGGATGTGAGACACAACGTAACTTGTTCATATAGCATTGTGTTTTTTTGAATTCATGCACAGTGTCAGGCTGCCAAGCTGCAAAGGAATTCACCGTCTCTTGCCTGGAAGTGCTGCTGGTCCTGCTAGACCACTATGCATCCTCACAAACAAACTATCGTCTGAATGTGAGGGGGACATCTTTGCTGTCACAAACACATGTTCTTCAGGAAAAACTGGACAAACTGTCACTTCAACAAACAACCACTCATTCAAGTGACAGGACATGCTTCCTCTTTCTAACCTGACAATCTCACCATCAGGACAATGGTGATGGTGTACTGTGACGACAATAATCCAACCAAAATAAGACACAGTCTTCACAAAATCATATGAGCCACAGGGTCCAATTCAAGGTATCCTGTACAATGAGTCAATTCTTAGTAGAAGAGCTTCCTGTCCACCCAGAAAGTAAACTCTAAATGTTATTTGACCTGTTTTCTGTCTTTGGATTTGGATTTTGGATGGGTGAGGAGAATAGGGATTATAGATTTTTAGATGTTACACCTTTGAGAGTGTCATCACTCTGAAATACTGCATTCAGATTGTATTGTGCAGCGAGTACACCTAAATGCATCAAACTGGCTCATCATTCTTATCAGGATTTCATTTGAAATTATGCACAGATTAATGCTAAAGGTAAAACACAAACTCACTATGCAAAATCTGAATTTCTGCAATTACTAACCCTCCTCATTTAGCTTTATTTGGTGAAATGTCTGGGGCCAAAGCTTGTTTATTCATTGGCTACATTTTCAAAACATGATAGTGGTGCTGATGGTTTGTCTTATCATCTACATCACAATACTATGATTTGTTTTATTAATTTATGCTTTTATTTCACCTCAAAATTGATAACCCATATAAGAACTTGGAAGATAATGTAATTGCACTGTCTATAAGCACCTTAAGAAACACAGCAATAACATAGAGAGGGAAGCAGATGGGAAGGACAGATGTAAGAATGCAGATTTTCAAAAACCTTTAACATATTTGACAATCTGTTTTGACATATTTTTGTGATTTATATTGTGGCAAGCGGAGCCTGCTAAAGGTATAACCTGCTGGAATATTCTGCTCTTTAGGAAGGGAAGGCAGCTCTGTTCTTTTATTCTGAAAGGAAATAAAACCTGTCTGTTATTCAAAGTTCCACAAGATAGTCTGAACTGATTAAAAATGATTTGTTCCTCAGTCCTTTGTAGGCCTTAGTGACAAAGACTGAGTGCATGTACCACAGCTGTCTTTCACAAGGTCTGGTGTAATAAACACTATTGTTTGTGAGAATCTAATGTGGCTAATTGTGTCTTGTTGTTTTATGATGTGCTTTCAGATGCAGAAATCAGAAGTGATTGTGTCCAAATTAATCACTAGCTTCTCACTCAGGGGCTTTCTCCCCAAGACATGGATTTATTTCATGGTGTCACACACTCTACTTTACCTGCATTAACACAAGTCAAGGTACTGTAGGTACATATAATGCTTGAACACACATTCCCAACTTACTCACAACAACAATTTTCCAGCTAGTTAGACTTTAACATGTCCATGATGTTTTGCTGGATCACTAAGATTTCCCATGAGACCACTGAGGAGCTCCGCAGAGACGAAGTGGCAGAGCATTTCATTGACCAGCTTCTCTGCAGTGGTGGTGGCACTCTGGTCGGGAACTACATAAAGTAGTCCATGGCCACTATAGGACATGGCAGTTCCCCTGGGTGGTAGTGCTGCAAGGGGGCATGTGATTGGCAAATGGGATGCTGAAGTTAAACCACCCGGGACACCACAAAATATTTGTCCCGCCTCAAGCGTAAACACAGTGGGTCTCAGAAATACTCAGTGAAAACATGCTACATCTAACACACATTATAAATATCTAGTTTAAAATGTCTAATAATATCAACTAACATTTCACAATATAATGTTCCAAATAGGCTGCATCAAACTCAACATAATGAATCTGCAAAAATGTTACAAAATTTGTCTTGACTATAATATTCATCCATTCTCTTACACCCACAGGCATAGTTATAAATGTCAAAAGTATTGTAATCATTTCCTCTGTTAAAAACATTGTAATGTCTTTGGTAATAAAATGATGCCTAAATGAGACATTTAATATGCACCAGCTCCTGGATGGACAGTGACCTGTTGCTTTTTGACTTGAAATGTGCTGGTAGTCAGAGACAAAGAAATAAAAACAGTGCTGTTACTGTGTTAGGGTAGCTTTGTGAAATCCAGGCATTGTTTGGGATCCTTTCGCTGACTGGGAAGTAAATCACTCCAATGAATAATTAATAATTCCAGAGAGAACAAAAAGTAGTGATGCAAAGTATAAGACAGTTCCTATGTATTTGTTTCACTGTGAACCAGCAGCACAACAGTTTGTGTCACATCTGCAAATATTTTGTCACTCAACTCTTGTGGTTTTCTGATGTTATTTTTCCTGTGTACCTTCACATGCATCCAGTAACTTGGAGAACCTTAAAAAATACCAAAAACAGCTTAAGTATAGTGTAAGAAAAGAAATAAACCAACAGCAGACCTAATATAATAGCATGCTCTTTTTCCAAAGAGAGGTGTTGCAGTTGGAGGAATACAATGTCAGCTGTGAAAACTCAATTACATGTTGTATTTTCACAATATAAATACACAGCTTTTTTGTCTGGTTTTGCTTCAGGGTATGATTGTTGTAACAAAAAATGTACAGTATATGTAGAAAATTCTGAAATAATGAAATATACAATAAAGAATCACCATGCTCCAAATTCAAAGTTGTCACCACCAGGCTAGACACACACAGAAACGCACGCATACCAGTGTACTGAACAGCCTTAGAATTTGGCCACATTTTAAGGATAAAAGGTTTATTATGTTTTACTTATTTGGCTAAATTATGTTGTCAATGAAAAGACAGCAAAAAATCAAAGTGTAGCACTGACATACTGAAACACAGTATACAACCCTTCCAAAACCAGGAGACCATGCAAAGTGAATGAAAGAATTGTGGTAAAATCAGTATTGTTTAGTGTGGCAGGATAAAATCATCTTTTTTCACTGGTCTAGTAATCCTCAGGTGGATAATTAAAAAGTGTGCCACAGTCGAAATAGAAAAAAAATTTAAATAAATAAATAAAGCAGAAGCAAAGAGGCTCTGAGCTGATCCCACGGGGATCCATTAAAGAATGTTTTCTTGAATTGAGGTTAGGTACATTGATCTCTGTTGAAGCCTGCACAGCTGAGAGTTAATACTCACTGCTTGTGACTCTGACTCATTTCATACATTATTCCAATTAAATCACTGTGGTCTATCCGGTGGTCTGCCTCTCTGATTTCTAGGAAAGCAAGAATTGGCACCTGCCACGTGGACTCTAGTGTCATCAAATATGACTTTAGGGGAAACAGGCTTCTGTAAAAGTTGAAAAAGAAAAAAGGGATAGAAAATAGCTAACTAAGGTGATGGTTTGTCTACGACTGCAAAGGAAAAACGATTGAACGTCCACCATGATAGATTAGACACATTAGGTACACGCTAATAGGTGCACTGTCCTATACAGTAGACTTATGTGTCATCATATGATTTATTGACTGGTAGAGTTGTGAGCACAGCCATTGTTTTTGTTGCCATTTGTAGAGAATGTGAAAGGAAAGCCCATTACTTTGAATTACTTTGGGGACATTTGTTGGCATTTACCAGTACTCAATATGGACATTCACTTACAGGCTATAAGACAAGTCAAAGTGAAAGAATGCATGCAAAACACTTTGACACTTGCCATTTCCAAAACCCCATACTAATAGGCAGTGCACTGTAGAAAACTGTTTCTCTGCAATGGAACTGTAAACCATGTGCTGAGATTTTTTCTTATTTAAAAGTCCCTTCTTGATGCTTCTTGATATTAGCAGCTTAAACTGATACACATTTCTACTATAAGGACAAATAAAAAAATAAAAATTTAAAGGAGGAAAATACTTTCCTCCTTTAAGTAACAATGGCATTCACCTTAGTTTTTGTGGAGAGGAAATTGTCATAATTGGGAAACTGACTAAATTATTATTTTTCCACGACAGAAATGGATGATAATTTATTAGGAGATTACATAAAAATTTAGAAATACCTTAGAATTTGGGTAAGTGCAAAGTAATTATCATTATCTACTACTTTTTGGGGTATCTGGAGAGTTAGCACTGTGACTTAAATGTCTGCAATACATGAAAGGGACAAGATGGAGATAATGAAGCACATGATAGCTCATAACAACCTACATATGACCTCAATTACTACCCTTGGGTAAATGCCTGGGGAGCATGCAGTGGTGACTCTAGATTCTAGAGGGGCCCAGGCAAAGAGCCCATTAAGCAACATCTGTGGTGATGTGACTAGCCATCAGGGACAAACCAAATGTTTTGGCTGGTTTGCCTCTCCTGACCTGCCTCTGTGAACATGCTTACTGTATTACATTTGCAGAGAATACTGAGACTAGAGTGGCATTTTATTAAATAGATCAGGGTACCAGAACATACAACTATAACAACATAACTTGTGTCTTTGAGGGTTTAGACCAGCAGGAAAATGATAAAGATAGCCAAGCTGACCTTGGCTTCAAATAAGGTCTGCATTATTTACTATGTTGATGACCAGTGCTTTAAGATATATTGTGTCCCTTTAGTGTCTGCTACAAATTCTAGACCTAAAAAAACTAATTATTTTGCTGGTACTACTGTATATTTGCTATCCCATTAGCACTAAACCCAAAACATAGCTGATGCTGGTGTAGCAGTAGTTCATAAAATATTTTGTCATAAAGCATCCACTGGCTAGAAATAAACCACATGCCAATATACAAACATCCCAGTCTGCCTATAACCTGACCCAATGTGGGGTCATGATCTAAATGTAAAAAAATATAAAGGGAGCATATTATTTTGCGTGTTCTGATGTTATATATTTTTGTTAAATTAGCTGCTCATTGTCCGCTCGTTGCCAAGTTTTTCCAAAATGCAAAACCATCTGACATCATAACTGTGGAAGTGCATAATGCCAACAGTTGCGTTTGTTACTCTATAATGCAGCACACCTAAATTACAAAGCTAAAGCTACAAAAATGATATAGGAAACCTACAAACGTGCTCCAGTCAGTCAGTGAATTAACTATATTCCTATATTTAACTCATTTTTGAATGTGTGTATGTATCAGTGGAGGCCCAGAATAAAACATACATCCTAAATTAAGCATAAAATGACCACTATAAGGTTAACTGTGAAAAAACATGCTGATTATGAAACTTAATTTGGATTAAATTGTCCTGCATGTTGCTTTATGGATGAAAACACAGAAGAAATATGCACAAAGCTCTCTGACAGCTTGTTTCTTTCACCTTGCCACACCCATCCAAGATGCACAAACAACGGCAAAAACACACCATAACACTGCAATGCGAGACCAAGCTATGTGATTACAAGGAGAAAATGTATTTTCGTGTTCCCTGTCAGACTGTGGGATGACACAAGAGGTGGTGTTTGCAGAGTGCCTGGTGCATGCTCAGGTCAGTAAGCCAGGCTGTTTTAAGCCTGGCAGACAGACTTCACAAAAGCGTTATTCATCCAGCAGCTTTTACAAATATGACTTCAGTGGTCCAGTGAGGATTCGCTGGACATCCACATCAAACATCTCCTCTTCTAGGTGAGAGGGATTAAAGGGAACACTTGAAGGGGAGCATGTTAGAAAGCAGCATGCCATGGTAAGTGATTGTTTGATTTCAATTACAAATATTTAGAAAATGACAATCATTCATAACTCCACTGAGAGAATACTGAAATCAAGATATCATTAATGAAGCTACAGTAAGCTACTCTGCCACGCATTTATCTGTTATATTGGATTTTTTCTCTCTTTCTCTCTGGAATAAAGAAACATTGATTTGGCATGCTAAAATTAATGCAAGTCTTAAGGGAAAGACAGAGAGAGACACACAAAAACAAGACTGAATCAGCTGGAAAGGGCAGCAGAGTGGAACATTTGACTAACAAGCAGTTTTTTTTAATGCGCTTTGCTGTTGTCTCAGTAAAAAATGCAGTGCCTTCATGTCCTATACATCTATTGATCCTATGTGGCTGATGGAGATGTCAAGAAAAGAGGGGATAGACTTGAAGGACAAGTCAAACAGTTGATAATAGGTACGTCAGGACGTAGGACAATGATAGATGGACAGGAAGGGTGAGAGAAAGATGTTCTTGCTTCTGTCAGTGCAGGTCCATGCACACAGTAAACTGTAGATTGAGGCCATGTGCTAAAGTCTGCCTGTAATGAGCATGCACACACACACACAGACACAAGGTTAACTGCAGCATTTGCTGGAAGAGAACACAGCTCAGCACATCATTGTCTGCTAATGAGAGCTGGTTGCATTGTCTCCCCAACACTTTGTGATGACTTGCTACACGCTGTGTCTGTGTGTGAGGGAGGAAATAAATAAACAATGCATTTGGCTGTGGGAGGGGAGTAAACATCCATTAAAGTAAGAGTGCAACATGTTTAATTGCTGCATGTAATTAACTTGTGCCTATTTATGGCCAAGAAAACCCCAATTAATATAAAAACAATATTCTTGGAGGTCTTTGTATCATGAATATGCAAGTGTGGCTGTCTTAGGATCCAAATTTTTTAGAGTATATCTCCTAAACTGGCTTTTTAACATGCATAGAAAACAACAACTTGCAGTTTCCGTGACATGCATTTGATAAAATATTTTTCTTTCACTGATGTTAATTGATCCTCTATTGCCTCAACATTAATCATATTATAGGCAATCTAGTGAGCCATTTGACCTTCTCTGTATTCATAACAAGGACCAAGCTGTAATCTATCGTTATGTAATCTAATGTTTGCTATAATTAGATCTGTTGTTTGTGCTAGACAACACAAAGCCTGAAACGATCATATCCATGTCTATATCTTTCTATTATACAAAATTAAATATACAAATCTCATTTCCAGAAAAGTTGAAATGCTGTGTAAAGTGGAATGAAATATCAAATCAATTAAAACATCAATTTGATTGAAAGTTAACATGTGAAATGTTGAATTGAGAAATTTGATTACTTTTTCTTCTAAAAAAAGCTAAATGTTTCACAAAAGTTGTGACAATGCAAAACAACAAAACAACAAAACAAACAAACAAAAAAACACCTGGAGGAACATGTCAAAGCTAATTAGCTTAAACTGGCAACAATTCAGTATCACAACTGGGAATAAGATCATCCCGGAATGACTTTCAGAGGAAAGGATGGCGTGAGGTTCATCACTGAGTAAAAAATTGCATGGACAAACAACAAGTTAACAGCTTAAGAATCATATAAAATTGGAAATAATTTTGGGTATTTCAAAATGTAGAGTAGATACTATCTTTAAAAGATTCAGGGAATCCAGAGGAATTATGTCATGTCATCATAACATTATTTACATATTTTGTCACTATTGCTGTCCAATATTGTACATTTTTGATTTGTGTGTTCTCTTTGTTATTTGTGTTGTCACGGATCTTTCTGGGAGTGGTTCTTTTCTTTCCTTTCTTTAATGAGAGAGCAGCTGTGACAGGCAAAACAATTTCCCTCTGGGATTAATAAAGTTTTTTGAATCTTGAGTCTTGAATCTTGAATCTCTTTAAAGAAGGGACACCCCTGAAAACTAGTGCTTAAAACTGCATGGCTAATTAAAATCTCTAGAAGCCATTGACCACAGTTTGTTATTTCATCCACTCATACCTTTTTCAAAGAAATTGAGGCAAAGTGGTTTGTCAAGTCACAATTTGGAATTGTTTTTGGAAATCAAGGACGGTGTCTCTCACTTGCCAAAGACAAGAGGAGCCGAATGGTTTGTCAGTGCACAGTTTTCATGGTATTAAAAGGTAAAATCATGTATGAAGACAAATGGCAAAAAATAGCTTTCAACTCTAAAGGTTTTATTCAAATGCAGAGTGTTAAATAAAGATGCAATGCAGTGGTTTACAGTGGTAGACATACACCTGTCCCAACTATTTTTAAAAGGGTTTGCTGACATAATATATACAGTATATACAGTTTGATATGTTGTCCTTTTACTATTTGGCATCAAAAAAAAGCTTGAATTAATTTGCTAATCATTGTATTCTCTTTTGATTTGCATTTTAGGCAGTGCTCCAACTTTTGTGAAAACAGGTTTTAACTGACACTTACAGTGTATATGCAGAGTAAACTGCTTATTGGAGCATGTCCTTCTTTATTTGCACACACTGACAAGGATTTTGAATATTCATAAAGATGAGAAAGAGGAAAAACTAATCCAACATTTTCCTTGTGTCCCTACTTTCAGCCCGAATCTGCACACTTCCTGCTTGTGAAAACTAATGGAAAATGCATGCAGGATTTCGGCGAAGGCTCCAATCCATTTTAATCCTGAAGGCAATTACGGCGTGGGGTTTTAGGGTCAGTAGTGCTGCTGATTGATGGGAAGAAAAAGTCACTTTAACAAAGTGCAGTGAACTTCAACCACCTGGCTGCAGCACAAAGGGTGTTGCTTGATGCACCGAGACAAAGCTTTAATGCTTTTTTAATGCATTCACTGAAAGAACACAAAATGGAGAATTAATGATTGTGCCTCTGATAGGCCATATGTGTCAATATCACTGATGCCTTTTGAATTATAAATGAATTACTTAATTTCTACGGATCATTTGCCGCTGTGTAAGATGAAACTGGTAATACCGTCACCACCAGCAGCACTGGTGACACACATTTTAAAGTGGTTGGTGTCATTGATCAGTGACATATTTGCGATGCCTGAAAGCCCAGGTTTGTTTGTGCAGAGAATACTTGCTTCACTGTTTTCTTCCCGCTCCCTTTTAAGAGCCATGCTCCGTATCCTAGCAACAGGACTCACTTGCCCCACTCTTGGTGGCAAGGAGCAAGGACGAGAGCACAGGACCCCTACTGTCTCCTGTCACTGTCACCACATACTGGTCTGAGTCAACTTGGACCAAGTTTTAGGTGGATGGCTTTATGAGAATTGAGGTCAGAGATAGAAACTACTGTTCAGTACAGTAAGTATGTTTACAAATGTATTAAATTGAGTATTTCTATTTTTTATCAACTTCACTGGTAAACACTGAAATATTTACTCCTCTCCATTTATATGGCAACTATAGTTACACTGCAAATTATAACATACTGCATTTTAACATTTTTGTTTCAGAAATTAATAATTTATAAATAAGGAGGTTCCTTCTACATTAAGATTAATTTAGACTTTGAGAGACTTTTAGTCATAGTTATTTGTATAATTTGTATTGTTGTATGGACAATATACTCAAATGTGTCAGTGGTCACTCGTAAGTACTACAGATCATTATCACCATGTCTGCAGTCCCATGTTGTTTTTACATGTTTTACTCATTGTTTTGTCCCACAGATTTACTGTTTAGTCACTCTCACACCCGTCATAACATAATTCTTGGCACCAGCAGTCAGATGTTTTCGGTGGCAAAAGCTCTGAATTCACTGTACACTGCCTGCTCAGCATTAAACAGCAGAGATACACTGTGGAGCATTGAGCAGCTAAAGAGCAAGATAATTCCCTAAGGAGTTTCTGGAGCCCTGAAGATGAGCTAGAAAAAAATTAATATTTACCTCACACTTGCACAACTTCAAATGAATGATAATGTCATGTAGGTAGGTGTTCATTGTTTACAGATAAATAAAAGATAAACAATCTTTATAATTGGTCCAGCACTGAAGATTTGTCTCCATCAAACATGTTACTAAATATCTGCTTCATCTGAGAGGCAAACTTGCTAGTTTCTGTTTCTAAATTGTCCAGTAGCAAACACATAAATATCTTGATTATGGCATTAAAGAAGGTATCATTTTAGTAGCGCCATATGAAGTCATAATTCCAAGCAGATCTGTGTTTGTGCCTGGCTCTGCTCAATGAACTCTCCTAAAGCTCCATGCATGGCCTCTAATTGCTCTTCAGCTATTGATCAGTGACTAAACAACAACATAACTTACTGTTTGAGCTCTGTCCTCATGCTGTTCCTAATGACCTCTGTATAAAGTCCTTTCAGCAGACGATCCCTTTGGTCCACCTCAAGGCCCAGTACCTATGCATATTATCAGACAAAAAAGCTTAAGCTTAAACACAATGTATGAGCTCCTGGGATGGATGGATGGATAACTATACACACCAGGCGAGCGCTCTATTTAGAACCTTTATGTCCTCAAAGCTCTGCCACTTCCTTTCAAGTCTACAAATTACAGACACACAAAATGCACAACAAAAACAGTAAATAAAAAAATAAAATAAATAAACAAACAGACAAACAAACTCCCATTGAGAGTCATCAGCTGAAGGGCTGATTTGCCCCCGTGTCCTGGCTCCTTTAGACAGGGCATGTAGTGACCAAAGAAAGTTTAGAAAGGGTCCTCAGCGTATGCTGAATGAGAAACTGATAGTAACTGTGGATTTTGAAATAGACAATCAAATTTACTGTACAAAAAAACATTGATTTATGTTAATTTCTTTAGGTCAAATGATTAAGAAAGAGCTGAAGGTCTTGAATATGGTGTGTGATGTGTTTGTTAACACATAAGGCTGGAGATATACTTTCTGTTAGCTATGCAGTTGGACACTCAACATGGTGCCTATACATAGCCAACGTCAATTTGATCTCTCGCAATACCAACCCATAGCCCCCTATTGCAGCAGACATCTCTTGAGATGAGATTGATAGTGGCTGCTGCACCACTGCTCTTTTTCTAGTCACAGAAACAATATAAACACCCAGTACCCATAATAAACAAATGGTTGATTATGCTACGGCCCAACAACAGCAACATGTAGCCACAAAACCTTTAGGAGTAGTAAAATGATCATATATACTTCTTTATAACTTTTAACTTTTAGTAACTTTTAACTAAGAAGTCTCTGAGTTGAATTTCTGAGTCGCATAGGTGTGAGAGTATGAATAGTTGTCTTTGTCTATATGTGGCCCTGCGATAGACTGGCGACCTGTCCGGGGTGTACCCCGCCTCCCTCCCAGATGATAGCTGGGATAGGCTCCAGCATGCCCACGACCCCTACAGGAACTAAGCAGTTCAGAGAGAGGATGGATTTATGGATGTCTTTTAACATTGATTATAAGGTACATTTTTTATACTTATATGGGACAGTGCATTTTAATCACTGCAGTGTAAATGTGCCAGGTTTAGTGCCTGACTATATTAACAGTGGCAAAAATAAATGTGATTATGTAATCAAACAAACATGAAGACTCAAATACATTATTCCATCAAGACAGTAGGCCATCATTAAGTAATGGCAATACACAGTGCTTCAGACTGGTCTCCCATGTGTCTCCTGAGGAAAATCTTGAGATGCACTCAACCAAAAAACGCTGATGTCTTAAACACTTCACTCTCAGTGTGCAAACTTGTGCTTTCTGGAGTTTCCATGTGTAGAATGGCAGATATTTAGGCATCAAGCTTCTCTCATGTGAAACTACTTTTAAGACTAGGGTTAAACCTTTCCTTTTCGATAAAGCTTATAGTCAGAGCTGGATCAGGTGGCTCTGAACCATCTGTTAGTTATTCTGCTATAGGCTTAGTCTACTGGGGGACCTCCCTCGATACACTGAGTTCATCTCCTCTAATCTCCACTCGTATGCCACCATTGCATTGCAACATTTTGCCTTCTCTCTTCCATAGTTGTGCTTCTTCCTCTCTGTTTCCCTCTTTCTGTACCTTTCTGTGTGTATCTCTGGGTTCTAAGGTGTTTGTCTTCAGTTTGCAGTTGCTGACCCAACCAACCTGTCCAGCTCTTTTTTGTCTATTGTTCTTTTCTCTCTCTACTTTTCACTCACCCCAACCTGTCGAGGCAGATAGATGCTGATCCCAAGCCTCGTTCTGCTGGAGGTTTGTTAAAGGGAGTTTTTCCTCTCCACTGTTGTGAGAGTAAAAAGTAAAAAAAAAAAAAAAAAAAAAAAAAAAAAAACTGATCCTTTTGACCTCGACAGGGTTTGTGGTTTTCACCTTCATGCAGTGATAACATTTAATATACAAGTGCTTTGTGCTGTGAATAAGAGACAAGAAGTATGAGAGGCAACAAATGCCTCTAGTGAGAAATGAATTGGAAACATTTAGAATTTATGAGTCTTAGCCAGTGGTCCACTGTGCTTTCTTTGCCATAAAAGCATGTCACCGTTGGAATAAATTTGAGTTATCCACATGACAGAAATCTGCCATTCTTGGTTTCAGAATAAAAGTACAAACATTTAACAAACAAGTTTCAAGTTTGCAGAGAGTATTTGATTCCCCAAAGATACAAACTACCACAGATTTTCTTTGCTTGATGGAAAACTAAATATGTCATTCCTTATTGCAATACTACTGTGTTCATGTAAAGTTGTTGAAAAGCTTTCAAATCCAACAGGCTGCAATTTTAGTCCTTTTCCTTCAGCTATTAGCCTATTGCATTCACTGTGCATTCTTGTCTCAGACATTTTCCAAATGATGCTGTTTCATATTATCATTCATGCGTGACATAAGCTGACGAAAAACTCTTCAGCATTATATGTGTTATTTATAGTTGGTGCTAGTTTTCATTCACAAGACAGTTTCCATTCTATCTCTTATTTTGCTCCCCATTCATGGCACCCCACAACTAACAACTCCTATTCTTTCCCTAATGGAAGATAGCTGTTATCTGTTCAGTGAAAGGGGATATAGCCAATATAAATGGAGTTAGCAATTAGCAATAAACATTTGACATGCTGTAATGTTGCAATGTTTATTCTGCTGGATGTGCTGTGGCCATGATTACATAACCAAATATTCAGTTACTATACAACTATTTTATGTTATAGTGTTAAATGCTACACAAATTTATAGAAGAATATTTTCCAAAATACTGCTTGTATATTTTTATTATTATTCTGTCCCATGTTTGCCTATTGGATACTTACCATATATGAAGTGTACATACATAACTGCCCACTTTATTAGGTACACCCATAAAATCCAATGCAATCCAATATAGCAGCTCTGGTGTGAATTCAACTTTTATGAAGTTATAATTTCTGTTTGTAAGATTGCATTGGATTTTACAAGTGTATTAAAGTGGCCAGGTAGTGTGTATTTAACATATGTGGAAACAACATTCTCAATAAGGTGATTGTTAGTAAGAAAACCATTTACACACCAATAATTGGCATTTATGAAAGCAGTACCACACTATATTCAACAAAGTTGACATTCAGTCACATTACTGGATAACAACCAGTAAACCAATATTGTTAATTACACACTTTAAATTATATTGAATAGGTGTGATACTGTATGTAGAAGTACTATTTAGTACTATTGTAACTAGATTTATGAGGCCAGACCAGTAACTTTAATATTTGGCTTCGAATTTTCAAAATCTTTGAAATTGTATTTGGCATTGAAAACAAAGTTGGCATTACTAAATATAGTTGTGTTGGCATTGAATAAAAGTATTAGCACTGAAAATAGCTGTATTGGAAATTAAAACAGGAATTTAAAAAAGTCTTAAATCTAAAATAGAATAGAATAATATATACCTTTGACATTTGTTTGATATCGCTTCTTCTGATATATTTTTTTCCCCAATCTTCCTATTTTTTCTTAATGTCAACATTTTCTCAGTTGCAGTATTTTTGTTACAATGATTGTTTTCTTACGATGTTTCTGTTTTTTAAACTCCAACTTACTGTTCTGACACGGGTGGGTGAGGCTGACCAGAGACTGATTTGCATGCTAATCAGTCTGTCAACTGTCAACTTTCTTATCCTCCGTCAGCTCCAAGCCTTCAGCTGCCAGGGCACACCGCACCAGACCAGCACCAGGCTAAACAGACGGTGGTGTGAGAGTTCAGGTGAACAATAAGTAATTTTTGTGGTGCACAATTGATATGATTTTAACATTACAATACTTGCATTGAAACTCCTGAGAGGCGTTGTTAAACTACTGTGTGTCACATTCATCAGGAAGATGTTACACTAAACACCATTTCACCACTAAAATAATAAGTAACAGCTGTGGTCATATACTGCACAATTGTGTACTCTTTGCTTGATGAATGTGGCAAGTAGTAGTTCAACCACCTTTCTGAGTGGTTTTATTGCAAGTACTGTAACATATCAGTTGGGCACCAAACACTGTTCATCTGAACTTTCACATCACAATCTGCTTCTCTGAACCTGAAATGTATTAACGGCATTCTACACTGTGTGTGGCACAAAGGCTTTGGGAAGCAGCTGTTTCTGCAGTTTGATGAAGCTGGGGCATTTCCACTGTCGATAAACCACCATGCTTGCACTCTCTTCTGATGCAGATACAGAACAATAAGATTTTAAACAGGCCCAATAAAACACTACTCTCGCCCGTGTTAGCTGCTGATGTTACTATTAGCATTTACCAGCAGTTAGCTTTGCAAGCTAAGTGAGTAAATGCTAAGTAGTAATTCCAGCAGTGCTTCTCCAAAGCAGCAAAACTTTATGTAAAGGTTAGATTTAGCTCAATTCTCTCAATTGAGGTGTAAGAACTCCAGGTGATTTAAGAAGCTGCTGCTGTATTTCAGCCATCTGGTCTGGTATTATGTGCCCTGGCAGCTGAAGGTTTAGAGCTGACCGAGGATAAGAAAATTGACGGTGTCTATTCTTATATGTACATCAGACTCTGGTCTTTTGTTTTATGATGGGACCACCAGATGCCTTTCGTTGGCAGAGCATGGTGGGTGGGATGGATTGTAGGCCTGAATGAGGGAGTTGAGGTAGACAGGTGTATTTGAGTTGAAGTTGAGTTGTATACAAGACTCAGAGCAGAGTTTATAGCAATAAATATATTATGTATTAATCCGTAGGGTTTAATATGGAGTTGACCCCCATTTTACAGCTATAAGACAGTTCTTGGAAGGCTTTCTGCAAAGTTTGCAGAAGGATTGTGTTAATGGGAATTTTTGACTATTCCTCTAGAAGTGCATTTGTGAGGTCAGGCACTAGTGTTGGGAAAGAAGGCTTGGCTCGCAGTCTTCTATCTAATTCATCCAAAAGGTGTTCTGTTGGGTGGAGGTCAGGACTCTGTGCAGGCCAGTCAAGTTTCTCCACACCAAACTCACTCATCCATGTTTTTATGGACTTTGCTTTCTGCATTGAGTGGTCCAAAACCTCTGGCAATATAGTGTAATTATATAGCATATTATTATATGGTACATTGTCCTTATCAAGTGCAAGGGGGGCCACAGTGGTTGTTTTATTTCTATTAAGTGCCACCCCATTGGAATAGCCATACATCCTGTGTTTTAAATCTGGGTCTGCTTTGAGAGACCTAAACTCAAACCAATTAATTGCCCCATATTTGTGACAGTAACCCAGATTTTGTGTTAATAATGTCATGTAACAAAACTAGGCTCACATGCTACACAATGCTCTGAAATGCTTGAATACTGACAATAAAACTACTAGAAGTCATGTTGTTTTAATACAGTTTTTTATATAGCTGAAATTCCCATTCATTGGAGTGTAAGCTGGTAGGTGGCAGGGCTTCCTTTTAGGTGCCTAAAAAAAATGTATAACTGTATAAGGATATAAAGTCCTGTATGTGTGTCTTAATGGCACATTTGCTTCATGTTTGTTCTTGGTGGGTTCAAATACCTCTTCATTCCTGACTAAGTTTCCCTTAAGTAGCCTTCTCATCAGTTGCCCTACTGATCTCTCTGGTTAGCTCTATTGCTGCTGTCATATGGCTGTGATGCAATTTTAAATTTCCATCTGTCTATGCGCGCCAATGGTAGATCAAATCTCTTCTACAAATTATGTTAGTCCATTACTACTCCAATGATGAGGCTGCCAAAATGTAAACAACTGTGCCCACATGTAAACAAC
>OMLM01008666.1:51536-74904 GCA_900302695.1 Helostoma temminkii
GACCTATCACCAAATAAATCCACTGTTTCTGCAGGTCCTGGGAGGATAGCACTGTACACTGCATGATGCTACTGCTTTCTGCTGTTTACAGAGTGAGACCACTATAGCCAGAAGATACAATGGGCAAAACGACTAAACTGAGGCAGGTGAAAGGTGATTGGCCAGATACACAAACAAAACTTCACACCATGAATGATAAAAGACAATGTGATTAGTCGACCAAAACCATAATCTTTCCCTAACTGTAATTAAAGTATTTTTGTTATCAAAATCTAAATAAATCAGGGCTAAAGATGCATAGACATGTAGACTGTATAACTGAGAAAACCATGCTATGAATGTAACATCTCAAAGATAAAGTGGAACTGAAGATTTGATATAATAGTGTTTGGCTACAGTATCAGGCTTGTCTTTGTATGCATTTACTAAATTGACATTTTTGTTGTTGTTGTTGTTTGTAAATGGGACAAGTGCCACCCAGTTCAAAGAACTGCCAAAGACAAGGTCTTTTTGGTCGCCCTCAAAACTGTTTTGGCAAACAGTGAGATGACTCAAGGGAAAGTGCTCAGACTGCATTCAGCAAAGGTGGGGAACTGCTGACCTTGACTGGACATATAAAAACACTCAAATTCTTCTTCAGTCCTCCGGGCCAGGCTCTTTCCTTCAATTCAATTGTGTGCCAGACTTAACTGCACTTTTTTGCATTTGCTGGATTTTTCAGTAATATTTTTCCTGTTTTTCCTGGCAGAGGAAATGAATCCAGCCTACATGCTCCACACATGTATAAAAATGGTACAAACAAATGTGTTGCCAATTACAGTGATCAGTTTTTCTGTAGTGTTGCTCAAAATGTTACATTAGCTACTCTAACAATAGCATATCAACAAGAATTGCAATCAGAAGTCCAGTCCAACAGAAGCATAAGCATGTCATCTCTGTAACTGGTAATTTTGCTCTTACTTGTGAATAGCTACTATGTTTCAAATACAGTTACTGTGTGCATGGATTACTGCAAGAGGTATATAGATGACCATGAACAAAAGCTACTATACAACAAAGAAGTGCTTAGTATTTTGGTATACACTATTTTTATCAGCACCAGACTCAAAACTCAAACTGCTCAAACACAGGTGTTTATTGTATTAGATTTTGGTTTATGGTAACCTGTAAATTGTGTTTCACTTGTACATGTTGGGACTTGTGAATGCTGAGGGTATACATGACATGAAAAAATACATTTTCAATAGATAAAGTTTTAAGTTTTTGGCCTGAGGGAAGAATCTCAAAGAAATAGTGAGTAGGATGTTATGATCCTCAAAGGATGTTATCTGCCAGTCCACTAACTGCCTACAGGAGAAGCCTGCCAGGGAGTGAAGTTGGCAGTCGTCCTGTGATATTGGTTTCTGAATATTTTTTCACTGTAAGGTAAGTGAATCAAAGACCATTTCGGTTCAAAGGGGACACAAAGACAGTTTGGCGAGTCTCTAATCTGTTGAAATTTTATGGGATCTGCTTTTCCCTAAATCAATCATTACCCAAGACATTTAAATAAATACTTTTTTGTGTTTGCTCTGATTTCTTATGCTCTGTGAGTCTATGAATAACAATAACTGAGTTAATCATACAATAAGGCAAAGATAATACACTTTTTGTTAAATCAGCTTTTATACTCATGTTACACCCCTGCAAACCTGCAGGGGTCTGACCTGTCCTCTGGAGCACACTGGCAGCTTAATGTTTAGTGTACATCCCCTGTAACTGCAGTGTCCCTGGTTTGAGTATGGGCAGTAACCTTTGTCCCATGTCACATATAAGGACTAAGATGCAAAATCACACCCCTTTTATGCAGTTAAGAAAGCAGATATGTTTTTATTTTCTCTTTGTCGTTTTGTGTTCTTAACACAAGCACTTGTTACACTTGTGGGTACAAACACAACATTATAATTGTCATCTAGGAAAGAGCCTATAACCTCCATATTACCCCGTATAAGAAAAATTACTCCATCTCAGATCCCTCTGTGCTGCTGTTTTTTCCAGTATATCTTTAGAACAGCTATGAACACTTTGCATTCAGTACGCAGTACAGTTTTTGAGCCTTTACCCTACCCTTGACCCTTTAATGCTGCTTTGGTTTGGGCATGAAATGCACAGCACAAGTTTATATGTCAGGGATTATTAGAACTTTATATACATTTTTAATAAAATTTAACATAATCATCCAGCAAGCTTTGCTTTTTTTACTGCAGCATTTTGCTTTCCAGATTTTTCAAACAAACATGTCTAATAAAGGTAAAAGTACTTCTTCTGCACTGGCATAGTGTGAAGTGCAAACAAGTATACAACTGTATGGATCTACTAATGCAGAACTGGGTCTATCAACTGGTATGAATGAGTCATTGATGCAGATAGAGTGCACATTTTGCCGTATAAACATGCATTCAAATCACAAAGTGCTATGTGAAATTTCAGTTTTCCAGTGTCTGGGTTAACTGGGGTCCATGTTAAAATGGTTCTGGTATGCATTTTGCCTTAGGCTTAGGCGAAGTGTTTAGCCAGCATTTAAAGAGATGAATGTAGAAGAATCTGTCTGAAATTAAAAATGTTTTTAACTCAGTGCAGTGAACATGCCCATTGCTCAGAGCTGTCAGCGGCGCATCCCATTTCTCTCCTTAGTAAACACTGGGAGAAAGAATCCAGCCCTGTAACAAGAGTTCCCAGCAGGCATGCAGCCTTACAGCTCAGTGAGTTAGCCAGCAGTTGAGCTGACTCAATCTGTTTGACTTTCTCTGTGGGGCACATGGAGCCCTGGGCAGGCAACAAGATCTTTGGGCATTGCCCATATTGATCTGAAAATTCAGTGTTGGACTGCTGGCCAACTGTTAAATATTTGGTTTTAATTACTGCCACAACCTTTACTCTGGCAGGTTACTGTTGAAACATAATCCCCAAAGGGCTGTGCAACAAAGGCCTCCCACCATTATTCAACCATAGAAGCGATGGTAGCCATTCCCTACCCAGGCATTTTTTATCTGGGAAATGGGACACAGCCACAGCACACTATATAGGCTGCCTCTGACAAAAAGCAGTAGAAAATAGTAAGATGAGAGACACTCCATAACCCTTAATTATACAGCAGCTAAGTTCGGCTTATCTCTCTGGTGGGGTTGGGAGATTTTTGAACTTCTGATTTGATTACGTGCCCTGTTCACCTGTCTGCCTCAACAGCCCACAGCTGCACTAATGAATTTGCACAATGTTCCTCTCACAGATCTAGAGATGATTTTATAATTTTGACTCCTATTGTCCACGGCAAGATGGGGGAGGAGAGAGAAATCCTATTGAAGATTGTTTGCCTGAGGGTAACATCTGCCTGTGAGTAAGTTTTCTCCTTAGCAGGGTCCTGACAGTCACTATATAAGACATTTCTCCTGTTCACTCTTGGATTAATTATCCCAAGGGTCAGAGGTTCATGACCGGGCTATTGCCACATATTGAAGTGTCCCTGGACAAGACACTGAGCCCCCACAATGTCTACAAAACTCCAACCACTGAGGTTGCACAAGCAAATGCACTCTGAGTGCCGGTCCCAGGCCCAGCAATTAGGGAGGGTTGCATAAGGAAGGACATCCAGCTTCAAAACTTGTGCCAAATTCATGTGCAGACCATGCTTCGCTGTGGCGACCCCGACGACGGGATAAAAAGAAAAACCCCCTTGCATTAATTAGCCATTGGTATCACTGAGGTAAAAACATACCAGAAAAAAATGCTCTTTTCTTTTGGGATTTATTTAGAATATCCTGCACAAAAGATCTTTTGTTATTTTTCCCGAGGCTGCAGCATCCCATGGTACAAAAGAATTGATTCATAGTCAGGGACAGGGAAATGTCCCTTCAGCTTACATTTTTAAAAACTGCCAGTAGCATGTAACAAACTTTTTGGCAAAGGAACATACAGTATGTTATGCGTGAACTAAACATTTTTCATCAGCCTTTCTAACAGGGTCTTTTTTACTTGCATAAACAATCTTGAAGCCTGATTAAGCATAAAATCTAATGTCTTTATTAATTGTACTAATATCATGCGCTTGTTGTATTGCTGTTACAGCATTCTCATTAACAGCATCTCTTTATTTGCTGTGGGGAAATCATTATCCCCCTTGGTGTGAGACTAAGAAAGCATGAAAGGGTGGGATAGAGCAAAGAGTGTTTTACATATTGGCTTTTAATCCTGACACTCCAATAATTGGACTCCATCACATGTATCCTTTGATGTATTTCTGTCTTGGTAACCACAGAACTGAGTCAACCACATGAACCATGCAGAGACAAAAAGCTTTCAGATAGAAACACAACTCTTTTTTTTTTTTTCTCTTTTTTTTATGTCTCAAAAACCTGTATGTACCACTCTCACAACAATGATCCCCACAAATCACACTCCAGGGTGAGCCTTGAGAATCAGGAGAGTCTTTGCTAAAGGGGTAAATATCATCTATACCTGTGATCCTATCAAGTTCTGATTAAAAATGTCAGCGAGGCCCTGGAGGTGACAGATTGCAGAGTTGTTGGCATCCCTAGGTATTGTTGGTGCAGGGACAGGTGCATCATGCCCAGGAGGGAGGAGTATGCAGGAGAGAGGGAGGGAGGAAAAAATGCAAAGAATGGAAGGAGGGAACTCGGAGTAAGAGCTTCTCATCGACGGCCTGTGGCTAGCCTACATTATCCACTACCTGGGCTGAGCTCCAGAGCTCACTGTGTCGGGCGGAGAGGCCTGGTACTCTCAGCGTGATTGTAAAAGGCCCATCACAAGCGGGTTCGTGAGAGGCAGCAGACAACACCAATCACTCTGACAGATCCAATACAGGTCAGAGATTTAGGTAGTACTGTAGGGAATCTGCTGGACTGAAGCCTGTTTACTTCACAGGGAACTGATGACGCACACTGAACAAACCCCATGTGACTGCCAGAGCAGTGTAACTCTGTGTGGGACACTGAGTTTATCAGGGCCCCCTCTAAACCTGATCCATCTGTTCCCACTGGTCACTTGACTCTGACGTGTAGAGTCAGCCTGTCTGTTTGTCGTTACCATGCTAGAGGTTTCTGTTTTCAGCAAGAAGATTGTTCATATGAATTTATCTAATAGATTATATATTATAGTTATTATTATATTATACTATTCTCACTTTAACACTTTACTTTCGTATTGTCAGATCGTATAAACATTTCTAAGGTCATACAGGACATATACTGTATCTGCCTTATTCTCTTATCTGTGTGATTGGTTAATAATGGTTTTGGTTTTAGGGGATGATCAATTTCAAACATTTTCATTGTATAAACATATTCAATCTGTGGAGTATAACTAGTATGTTAAATGTGATCTTCACACAGCTCTTTTACATTACAGACAACATGAAGTACAGGATCCTGAAGCAGCAGCAGCCTCAGAGTTGACATGACATTCCTCTGTGCTTTATCAAGTTCAGAGACATTTGTTATACATCATTCTGTGAAAACATTCAGCCCCCCCTAACAAAGGCATCCCTAATGTTATTATTATTTCTTTTAACCCATTCAGAGGTTGACAAAGTTAATTACTTCTCTCTCAGTATACAGTAACTTATAAAACATGAACTATTTTTATCAAACCTGTGTAAAACATACAGGACTTTAGGATCAACTAAGCTTTTCTTGTGAACTTTATGTAAATATTCAAGTTTTACTAATTTCGGGTTCATTTAACCTAAATGTCTAGTTTTCATTTTCAGATTTCTCAAACTTAAGCTATGCTGATACGAAGTGTTTCAACCTAAAATGATAAGTTGATTTGCTGACAATTCATATACAAATAATCGTCAACTGTTGTTTTTAGTTTGTGAGTTGAAGCGAAAGTAATCCAAAAGTTATTCTTCTAGTTCATATTACTTCAAGGCAGCGGGTGAATTTTTGTTTTTCGAGTCTAACAGACTTGATTTTATTCCTGCATTTTGTTACTGTCAGTGAATGTAAGACCGGCTTGGGGAATTGTTTCTACTTCAATACTTTTAAGCATGTTAATAAGATTAGATGAAAGAAAAACACATTTGAAAGGGGACAATTAAAATAATTGTTAAAATAAGCTAAATGCCAACAAAACACAGGGTTGTTACACACACTACTCTGAGTTCAGCCTACCATCAGAAATCCTGACTTGCAAAGTCTGGCATGGTCAAGCGTCTCATGGAGACTGGCAAAGTTGTTATTTGGGAAGCTTTGTGTTTAGGCTTTGTGATTAAGATACCCACTACCCACTGCGTGTGCCCTTTGGCAAACAACCCTCTGAGGTTTCACAGATGGACATAATGACATGCCATGGTGACTGGCACTGCACCACTGCCCACTGCCTCTGGTCATGAAGGACAGGGAAAATCATCAGGGGCCATACTGGCATGAACCAAGCCTCTGAAATCTTACTCTCACATATGTGAGATTGGCTTCACAGATGACAGACACTGCAGTCTATGCAGTTTGTAGCCATGTGCTTGTTGATGTCTTGGGGAAATCCATTTCAGAGATGTGGAGGATAAGCATTGCAGTGGGATAATCCTAGATTATTTCCATGGGGATTGCTTGGTATACAGCAATCAAGTGCCCCAGATTGAAATGTGTTAAAGCGACTTGACCACCTCTGTGGACTGAAGCTGGGCTCGCTTTCAAGACTGTTGCCCTTTGTTTATTTCAGATAATAAATGAGGACAGAATCATCTTCTGTCAGAATAGTAAACTACATTACATAATAGTACAAGTCATGTGTGCTTTTCAGTTACTGTACATAATAAGTGTGATGGCTAATATGTGTTAAGTAACAAATTAGAATATGGAAGAAATCATTTCAGCACCTAATCAAAGAAAACAACAACAAGCAGAACGATATTACAAAGGACAAAGATACAGACAAAACACCCAGATATAACTAACACATGGGAGGAATAAAGAGGCAGTTAAATATTACATCTAAACACATTCACAGAACAAAAGAGAGAAGAAAAGGTGTAGAGAACTGATTCAAACCAGTTGAAATGGGGGGAATTAAATTATTGATCAGTTTTAGATGGATTAGCTCATAACAAACCATGTTTTTGGCATGGTTTTTCTATCATGCAGAATTGTCAAACCTGAACAAGGCCACCCTACATCTAAGGCATCACTGCAGAGGGCTCACAGGCTTTTATTGCTGTCAAAACCCTGAGTAAAGCAGACACTTGCCTTTGAAACTCATTAGCCAACCCTGACATGATGAACTCATCAAAGGCACTGTAGTGAAAGGGAGATGTGAGGAGCCAGTGCTTTCAAATGTTCAGCATTTCCTGATCTTACTCCATATAAGCATGATACAGAGTCTGCCCATAATAGAAGCAGAATTAATTGTGAGTGTGTATTTCAGAATGAAAGTGTGTCAGGATTGCCACAGAGGACACTTGCAACAGCTGTGAATAGTTGGATGTGGCTTCCTAGGTCCAAGTCAAGTTGACAGCCACGTCAGTTTCTCTGCTGTGACACACACACACACACACACACTCCAAATTACACACACAACATGATAAGCCAGGAAGAATCACACACGCTGTACTACTACTCAACCACCTTATGCTCAAACACAACGCAATACAACATAATGGATTCAACCCTGTATATGAAAACTTATTAGCCTGCAGAGAAATGAGAAGGCGGCTACTATTTCCCACTATTGATGTAATTCAGGTGAGGGTGTGATTAAGTGAGTTTATTTATCAGTTTCAGAGGCTGTATTCTGTAAAACCTGCATTAAAATTAAAAGAAAGTATGACCAGTGGATTGTTTTGGGATATCTCCTAAATCGGTCCGTATGTACAATACAGTACAGTACTTCTAAATTCCTGAAATATGTTTGTATGTATTTATGTTTGACACTTTATTTATTATTGAAGTTTGAGTTTAATTTCAGGAAATAACATTTTATCACTCAACTAATCTGCTCATCAGGTTTCTAGGGTCTGCTTGGAAGTTTTCTAATCAGACTTGACTAATAGCAAACATCAGCAAACAATCCACAAGGTACCATCACATTTTGAATCGAAAGTACTGCAGATCCTGACTGGTGCATGGCAGATATTGAGCCCCACTGACATGAAACCTGTAAGAATAGCACAGATGCAAATCCAGAGATCTCTCCTGTGGCCAAAACCGTTGCGGTAGAACAAACAAAAAACAATGTGTTTGTGTAGAACCCCCACTGCTCAGCATAAGAAGCTGATTAAAAAATGTGTTTTCAGTTCCTTTAAGCCTTTTTATTTGAATGCTAATTCTGAGGGTAGAAATTTATGCTCTGGAGATCTGCCTAAACACTGGTGTCCATTCACTGTACTTTATACCGAACTTCACTGTGGAATAAGCTAATGAGTGTCAATTATATCAAGCAGCTGTTCCCAATGTTTTTTGTTTGTCACCCAACCATGATATATCAGTAGTCCAACAACAAATCCAGCATTTTTTGTCAAGCTATTTCCTTCAAAAGATTTATATTCTAAATGGCATAAGAGGCTAAAGTTTAAAGTATAAACAGATTATTTCCCTTAACATTGGTTACCTCTCAGATTTATCTTAGCACCCGTAGAGAGAGTTCTGACCCTGAGGTTGAGAATCACTGATACACAGCATAGTCCATGAGTTGCACTAATTTGGGACATAGCTTTTTTGTCCTTACAAGGTCCAGTGTTAATGTTGCATCAGAGAATAGAAATCTGGAGGAAGCACTTACTATGTTAAATGTTACAGTTTTGAGAAAAAGCTAAAGAGACACAGCAGATGCATTAATTTACCAAAGAGCGCCTCTAGTGAATCTATTAGAAACCAGTTCAAGTGACACTGTGTTGATTACATTTTTTCCAGCAAATTCGCTAATAACAGAGGCTCAACATTGAATTGTCAAATTTAGATGCACAGCATGAGCACTGATATCAGCCATCAGCAGATTCAATAAAAATATCACTGTCATGTCTCTGGAATGTTTTTTTTTTAACAAACCAATACTTATCTTGATATATAACATCTTCTGTTCTTCACAACACAGGCTGCTGTGCACACACCAACACTCACACACTCACATCTCCTGCATACTGAGGAGGCATGCGGGGTCAGCATACATTCATGAGAACCTGCTCTGTGATGAAGAGAAAAGAAGCTGGGAGCACCAGAGGAAAGTGAACTGGAGATGTATGGAATATGATACAGAGGTCAGACAGTAGCAGTGTACCACATTCCACTGTTCTACCTCAGAGAGGACTGCAATAGGTGTCTGTTGAATCCTGACATTTAATTTTAAGATTGGTATTAAAATGAAGTGCGGTGTCTCAGTAGGGTTGGATGGTAACTCTAATGGTGGTCTAGTATAGCTGTAGAAGCTCACTTTACAGATTTGAACTATATTGACACACACTGTTCACAAAATCTACATACAAATTAAAAATGCTAAATTTGTGAGTGTGCTGATAATAATGTTTGATATATACAGTTACTACAATGAAAGAGAAAAAGCTGTGCAAAAAGCTAAATCCTATTAATTATTTAGTGGGAACTATTCTAAAAACGATTCTAGACCTCTAACACACAAAGTACTTCAAGTACCAGTACTCAAGTACTATGTGCTTTTGTCTCTTGGTGGTATAGTATAAGATAATACAATAAAATAATAAAGAATAATAGTACACATAGAGTATATTGCATAAATATGTTGTTTTTATTATTAGTATAGACAATATCCATACTTAAAAAAACACATACACAACACAAAGTTGTTTCTGTATCAGTATAAGTTATGTTTTAGACACATACTGGGACAAACTGTTGTATTGAATCATCTCTATTGATCCACATATCAAACATCTGAAGATGTTGGGAGAAAGTACTATATAGTGTTCACACAAAGACAATGACTGAACCTAATTTTCTACAAATATGATGAATAATATAACAAATAAAAGGGTGTTGCTCATTATTTCCTGTTATTACATGACTTTCATGACACCTGAATATGTAAATACACTTCATGACACATGAAACACACTGAGCAGACATCTGACATGTCGTCTGCATTTTTATGGAAGCTTTGCCAGAGAAAGTTCTGTCTGTCTTTTATTCCCAGTGACTTGGTGTCTTCATTGATAATTACACATCTTCATGGCCAGTCATGCAGCATGAAGGCATTCAATGAGTATGAATATGACTGAATGTTTATGGGAATGAGAGAATAATGCTCTGTGCTCTAATAGCGTTTGCTGAGTGATTGGGCATCCATATTTATAACTCACCACACCCATGGACTTCAGCTAAACCTGCATCTGTATCAACATGACGGGAAGTCATCTGGGAATCAGCAGAGGATATCGTTTGTGTCAGGCAGTTACTGTTTGAAAAGAATACAGCTTGACACAATGAATAGGTTTTTATATTCATAATTGGCTATGCCCTGTGTCTCTGTGTAGTTTCCTTTGCATGCTTATCACAATCACACAGAGTGATAATCAGCTGCTATCTCAATCCCCAAAACTCTCATTTCAGCAGAGGTTATTAGAGAGTGAAATAGCTAGCCGTATAGCCCCTCACTATATTCTATGCACACACCCTCTCACAGAGAGTATGAAATAAGAGGCCTCTCAACTATTTAATTACCCAGTTTACCAATGATGATGAAAACATATTCCCACTTACCTTCTCATCTAAAATGTGTTATGTTAAATTCAAGCAGTTTGAAATTATAACAAAAGGTGGGGACATCAATAATAATAAACAAGTGTGTATGGACTAATACATCAACAGTGTCCTCTTGTGGTGGCATGGATTTAGAAGATGCCCTGTCTGTTTGTTGCCTCAGTCCAACTGTCCCAGATTTGTGTTGCTTTGCCAGGATGCCTTGACATCTGCCAAACACAATTGTGCCCAGCTGTCTCAAAAGGTGGCAGCAATGTGGCATGATTTGCAAGGAATTTGGGGGTTGGAGATGCGCTAGGAGACGATTCAGTTTCCAACAACTGGACGGAACATCATTAGGTCATATTTACTCTTACGTCTGTCAAGAAAACAAGCCTGCCACCTTCACTTTGCACAATCTCTACCAGCTGGGTTACAGAAGGAATAAAATGAACTCACTATGTCTCTCTTAGAGGATACTTTTAACTCACTGCACTGACACTGATACAATTACTCAGCAAGTTGATTCATGCTTGTGGATCCATTCCTTCATTTAAGGAAATATAAATAGCGGCCTAGCTGTTTTTCCATTATTTCAAATTGTGTGACTTTAGCTGAGGTGTTTAAAGTGCACAAGCTAAGAAAACTGTGTATTTTAAACAGTGTTGAATGTGTTGCTGTCGATTATGTAAACGTAGAAGTCTGGTCCAGGTTTGTTTGATGAATTCTTAAAGGTGAGATTGGCAACAATTTGATTATACAAGGTTAATCCATAAATGATACATCAGCATTTCTTTAGTTTATTAAGGTTTTTATAAGAATATACACCTGAATAACTTATAAATGTGTTGTACTTGTGCAATAAGTACAATATTTTCTTTCTGACTTCTAACTATACTCCAGTTAAACTGTACTCAAGTGCAGTTCTTGAGTAGATGTACTTAGTTACTTACCACCTCTGGAATTTATACATTAAAGGCTTTCTGCAGCTATTGCAATATCATATCTAACTTTCTATCTTTTTCTACACCCCCACAACACACAGACTTCTCTGTCTGACATCCACAGACTTTCTTCTCTTCCTTTCTCTTCTAACAATTTCGCCAGATCCTCTGTGGTGATTTCAGAGGTGTTTCTGTCTGTGAATGTGTGTGTGTGTATGTGTGGGCTGGTTCCCAAGTCATCCCAAGTGACCTTGCATCCACATTATTCTTTGCTGCCTGGCACTTCAAAGCAAGCTGTGGGATGGCAGAGAAGAAATGATGAAGTGGTGTCTCATCTCACACTGATTCCTGCTCTGACTGATACATACATGCTTCTAGCTCTTACTAATGTAGTCAACATTATTACCAGAGTAGAAGAGGAAAGCCTTTAAAGTCATCCTCAAAAGATGTTTCCAGGGAAGTAAATAATTCATAAAATCTTGCAACATATTCGCTAATATCACTCAGTTGCATTTTAGTGGGCTACCAAGTGTTTTCACCACAATTGCCAGGAGGCTGCAGTTCTCCTGAAGTCAAACCAAGAAGTATAATTCCACTTGAAATGTCATGTGGTTTGTTAGAAATCACTGAGCCATAAAAAGGGGATGAGACTTTTGGTAAAAGGGTTAATGGCTCAGCAGGTGCTTCTGGTCCTGATCAGTATAAAAGATGTGGGCACAATTCTCATTTAGCAAATAGTCATTTGTGGCTCTTTAATGTGACATTTCCCCTGGCATCCAGCAGAGATGATTATATGAGCTGGTGTTTTTATTCAGCAACTACACCTGACAGGCATGACATAAAAGACACTAGCTGGTTGTGGGCTGTGCTGCTGAGGGGCTGGCACATCACAGCACCTGTGCCTCAGGAGATAGAGCCATTTGAATTGTATTCCTCAGCCCACCAAGCACTACAAGGGATATTATCATCAAATGGGCAGCAGCACGAACAGTCTGACACACCGGTTAAATTTGATGCGTAATGTGAAATGAAGAGTCAACATTTCTGAGTGTGTCTTGTTTGTGTGCTGTGAGAGGGAATGTTAGTAGATGTAGGGACATTTACAGTAGTGAGTTTCATTCAGAAACATTTACAAAAGGGGTCCAATCTGCTTTCCATCTTTCCGAGCAGTTGTTATCATGTAATTACCGGCTCACTTATGAAACACCAAAATGCTACTG
This sequence comes from Helostoma temminkii, assembly GCA_900302695.1. Lineage (NCBI taxonomy): Eukaryota > Metazoa > Chordata > Actinopteri > Anabantiformes > Helostomatidae > Helostoma > Helostoma temminkii. The sequence continues at coordinate 64,401 of OMLM01008666.1, forward strand.
GTACACCAGTGATGTTGAAAAGGCGACACGGGTCATCTTGTAATTATGACTGCTTCTTTCTGCCTTTATTGTCTCTGCATAATCAGCTCCATCAGCACTGAAATAATTGATTTTCCATTTATTCTAATGGTATGGATCTGGAGCACAGAGGAGCAAATATTCAGCCATGTTGTCTTTTGGCTGTGACATTTAAAATTGAATAAAGAAGGTATTATATTCCAGTCAGAGAGCAAGATGCTTTGGCTCTGGCCACAGTGACAGCCTTGAGTAGAAGCACCAGGTTGCACTTGTACTAACCAGACCAGACACCAAACAGGAATGAGACCTTCAGATGTATTTCATCACTGGCTGTTTAGGGCCCTATACTATTGTGTATCAACTGATGGAGGTAAATTAGATAGCACTCATGCATGCAGAGCCTTACCAATTAATCCCCCCACCAACCAAGCTGTGCGAAGCTCTAAACACAGACTCACGTAGACAAGACAGACCCAAACAGGCTTGTCTGCTCACCCACAGAGATGCATATGGGCAGATCTGAAAAGAGGCAGATTTGAAGAGAGGCACATTTGTACACACACCCACAGTTCGAACACATGCAAAAACATGCACATGTAGAGTCACGCCAATTCATGCTATCTGTGAATAAGATGTCATATTGAGTAAATAGTTGAAAGATGTGATGTGTATTCTGTGAGTTTTAGCATTTTAAATAAAATGCAGTACCATAGTTTGACAATCAAGTAAGTATCTAATGCATTTGTTTGCAATTGCAAAACATAAAGTTTGCCATTTTGATCAAAGGTCAGAAATTCAGTACCTATTAGAGAACAATGTATTCATAAATATTTTAATTAAACTGCCCTTGGTTTGGCTCCTATGAGAATACAAACCTCCTTGTCAAACTTCCAAATTGCAATCCATACAGTCCTTTCATCCAAAACCATAAAAATATCTGACAAAGCTTCATAAAAACCTATGAAACCACTGCCTCACAACTACCTCCAAATCCTTTAGTTCTTTAGTGTCACTCACCTGTCAGGCCACAGCTGATAGGCTGCCATCAGCCCAGCAGGCTGCCTGTGGCAGGGAAAGGGAACTCTCGCTCATGGGAATTAAAGATTTTCGGTTACTATTCATGACATGAGCAAATCACTTGTATGCCCAGCGCCCTCTCCGTGTAGAGTGATTGTAGTAAAAAAATATTATTTTTATATGAAATTGATATAAAACTGATGCACTGGAAATAACTGTGTCAGAGGCTATATAAACATCTGAGCCCATCTTAGTGATGCATTCAATTTCATGAAATTTGCTGCCAACCACCAAATCTCATTATGCCAAATGGACACTTACAAATGCGTAGTTAACAAAACCTGCGCACCAAGGAGCATCTGCCATAGTGTTCTCTGGACATCCCTTTCCCCAGAGAAAACCCCTCAGACAACAGCAACATGTTGGAGAGGAAAGCCATGACAGCTCTGTGTCATTCCTCCCTGCCACTCAAGTGGCACGCACATCAATCACTGCCTGCTGGCCTCAGATCCAAGCAAGTCCTTGAATGCATTTTTCACAGGCCCTTAGGCGCTGACGTGCTTCTAAAAAGCTTAACTAATCTGCCAAAGATAACGGTGTTAGATTTCCTTAGTGGGTGTTAATTAAAATGATCTGCTCTCTATCCCATAAATGACCACTGGCCACTGTGAGGATGGACAGTACAATTAAGCACATTGTTAAGCTAATGGGAATGGATGAGGGTGGAAGATGGAATTATTTTTGACACCTTATAGAAATCTCTCCTTTTTTTTAAGAGTAAGTTGGCTATTTCTGAAGGGAATAGTTAATGAGAGCTCTATATTTTTCATTGTGTGGCAAGGGGACAGTTATGCAAAAGAGAAAAAGTGAGCAAAAAGTTTTATCTGTGAGTCTCTGAGTTTTAATTCTGCTTTAACATTTTAACTTAAACACTTCTTTCTCGTTCTTTTATTCAGATATTCTGTTAGCATGAAGCTTTCCATCCAGCAACAGATTACTCATGAATAAAAGCCTACATTATTCAGTGACTGGTGCTATATTCACCAGCCAAATGCTTTGGCCTGTGTAGTGAAATGTTTCTCCAGCAAAGAGGATGTACATGCCGCCCCTTCAAGAGCAATTGCCATTCTCAGTGAGCCCTCTATGGGAGCAAGCTGCTGAGAGGTGGGCTGTGATGAGCCCAATTTAATGCTCCATTATGCAAATTGATCATCTCAATTGACCATCACTCTGGTAATAGGACGAGCTGACTGGGTGCTTGGGGCTGATGTGGTGTCTTTTAAAATCTTTAGAAAAACATTAGACCTAAGTCCCAAGTGCTAAAAATAAGCAAGGTAAGTAAAAACATGAAGAAATACGTCACAGCTCTCACCAATGAGGCATTATGGAGGTGAGTGACAGGGAGTTAATGGCTCATGTGGTGACCTCTCTAATGATCAGTCACATAAAAAAAAGTCACCTGTCCTTCATCTGAGACATATACGACGCAAGAACGAAAAACAGAATTTGCATGATGAGCTTTCAGCTTGATAAAAACCTCAAGCTCATATTCACACAGTTTTCTCCCCTCGATGTTTCCCTTTCAAGCTGATTCCCTTGTTGTTTAGTTCATGATTCCAAATAGATTAGAGAAGCAAAGCAGGGACATTTGTTTTCATTTCAATCTAACGTGGAGTTGATATTTCACAAATTATGCATTGTAGTGAACATTAATTGAGCTAGATATTCCTTAGTTAATAACGAGATTTTCAGCATCCTCATTCCCTTGTGACACTGTGAAGAATCACACGACACACTTGCGTTTCTCTCAGAATGGACAGGGCGAAGGAAAGTCAGAGTATGGGCGAATTAATTTTGTCAGTGCCTAATTGCATTTATTGGCCATGCCTGGCACTTCCTAATCCTGGATTATGATGATGCATTAACAGCTGTGACTGGCTGTTTACAAGGCATTTATTAGCCGGTGTCAACATAACGAGACAAATTCCACCTATCACATTAATCACCTCACTGCCAGGACTATGTCACTGCCAAGAGCAGAGCGAGATGACGCATAGGCCAAGGCTCCACTGAAACTGCTTCCCATTTTCCCGCATTAGCCATTGTTATATGGCAATCAGATTACCTCCTCAGTAACTGTCAGCCCAGCAGTGAGGCAATGTGACACTTGAAGTCAATGAAGAGCAATGAATTTTTCAGGGTTAAAGATAACTGGAGAAGAACTGTAGGATCAAATGCATGCTTGAGTGCATCAAATCATAAAAACAATTTTCCCTACATAAATGCTTCTAATTGAAGTCAGGTCACTTAATTACAGTCTGACTATTGTTTACTGTGAACTCATCTCCTCTTCCTTTTTCTCCATCCATCTGTCAATTTCCCCTCACTCTACCTTTCTCATTTTCATTTTCTCTGCCACGGGGATAGTCAACATCCAAAAAACTGAGCACCATGTGGAGTGTGTGAAATATTATCAAGCACATCAAGCAATACAAAATTCTGAGGATGGTTTTATGAATTATGTTTCATAATTAATTAAAGGCTAATCCAGTCTGAAGCATCTTTACTGTTCTATTTCTATCAAATGAGGGTAAATCACTTTTGCACAGAAATAGTATGCATGTTACAATATCCCTAATTTTAAGTTTTAATAAAGGGATTTTTTAAAATAACAATTGAACTAGGATTCAACATTTTTCAGATTTTCCAATTCTTGTTAATCACACAGAAACCTCAAAGGGGTGCCGGGTGAATAATAGTCACTTTATTCTGCCTGTGTTTGGCACGGAGGGGACAATGATTTCTTTCCTTTTTAACTGGTCCCCGGAAGTGATGTGCAGCAATTAAACAGAAGTCTGCACAACAGACCTGACAAAAATGTTTGAGAAATTGTCTTATAGAATATCCCCCTGGCTTTGTCTTCATGGAAGCAGGAGTTAAGATATTGCATTTCATACTGACACATGGGCATCATGGAGAGAGATCGCCTCTCACCATGTAAACACACTGTCAGTGGGATGCTCTGATTCCATGTGAAGAACAACGTTTGGTCTTCCTACATCACTCCTCCAATTGCCTCGCCTGTCAAGATCTGCCAGATCTGACCCACCGATGTGAGTGAGGAATGCTCAAGATCACCTGCAAATTCAAAGCACTGTGGTTGTCTTGACTCAAAAACATGCTTCTTCATGGGGGAACTCTACCAAATGTCAGATAATAACAATTATTCGTGCAGTAGCTATGGATAACAATGAAGTAAATAATTTCTTTAAAAGCACATAAATATGAATGTGTTTATGAGCACTAGTAGTTGCTTGACATCAAGTGCTTCAGTGCACTTACACAATCAAAACTGATGACCCAGTATGCCGTGCTCCATCTTGCATTTTATTACTGCTAAACAGTAAATTTATTACTTTCATATTTTACACATCATATCATGCTTCGTAGATTGCTTTTATAAGAAGTGGTGAGACTGGATTGTAAAATGCATGCTCTGTGGCCTCCAAAATGAATGTGCTTTAGTGATAAGGAGCGGATGAGAGGGCAGGAGATATGGTACAATGCAATGGCACATCTCCCGCCACGAGCTGTTTCACTGCACAGCAGTCTGCATTATATAATTCTGATGGGGTTGGCTGGCACCTTAAAGTTCACCTCCCACAGCTAAATTGTGAACATGGGGCCAACACTCTGGCTGTGTTAGACTATCCTCTGACAAATGTGCAGTAACATGTAGACATGCCTCGTAAGGGCATAGTATCAAATTATATCCGGTTAAAAAACAATGTAACAGTTGACTTTTGTTTAAAGCAGGGGGGAAATACATTCTGATTTTTTAACTCATGATACTGAGATAAGAGAGGTGGGTACAGTGTGCTAACATCCACCAGCCTCCATCTCTTCACCCTCACCCAACCCTTTTTCTCGGGAACAGCTCGCTGCCATCTGTCAGTATTGGAAAGCCCTGGTGGCTTGCAGCAGGTTTTTCCAAAACTACATACATGGCTGCCTTTCTCTGTTGGAGACTGTGCTGTGCATAAACTTTCATCCGTAACCAGCCACTGGGCTAGAAAATGGTCAGTCTAGCCAAAGCCTCATTGACACCAATGAAAAATCTCTCTTAGGAGTGCTATTGACCTAGGACATAATCAGCTGGTGGACTTTCATTGGCCAGAAAAGGACGGAGTAAAGTTAAGAAACTATTACCTTTAATGAAGCCACTTTAATGTAATTGGACACTGTTTACATAAGTGCCATTTAATTGCCTGACTCCACTGTGAATCTTTCATGCAACTCTGTCCTACAAACAAACACAGCACAGCTCCGGCAATGTCTCCTTATTAGTTATTCATGGCTTCATTTCTTTCATATCTCCCCTCATTCTTTTCTGTGAGCAAGCAGAATGTACTTCCACTGGTGAAACCTGTGAGTAGAGATGGCATCTGCACTATCAGTGAGAAGGAAAGAGGTTTCCTTCATGAAAAATTACTTTTGTGAAGTAAACAGAACTCAAACAGAACAGAAAAGATTCATTGCCACGAACAAATAACAGACTGTAAGAGTAGAGGCTGTTGTTTTCAATATCAAACTCTACGCTTTTGTGCATGATATGAACTATATTGATAAACGTCCACATGCAGACTGAATCAAAAAATGTGACTCTCAACTCAGATACCATATCTATGCTGGCCTCTTGTCCTAATAAACCTTGTGTGGGGCTCATAAATCAAGTGCACGTCACCCCTACAGATACACGATGATTAAAACAATGTATGATTAAAAAATCTTGTTCAATTCATCTCAAGTGTACTCAGTTTAATAAAGCCATCTTGTCCAAGATGTAAGACATGCCTCAGCAATGTCATTTCACCCCTGTTGAAAATCGGAAAAAGGAACAGAGAGCAAAAAGTTGAAGGTAATAGACTCCAGTTTAACAATGAAATGGCTACTGGTGTGGCCTCAGGGTCATGGACCAGCTGTGACAGTGACCTCCAAGGGTCTTTGACTTTGACCAGCAGCAGATTGGGTGGTCAAGGGCATTTCTAGAGCAGCCTAAGCTTTGGAATACACTGTAGCAGTTGTTGAGTACTATCACATGCGCATACCTGCAAATTAAAACCTATCCCCCCTATCCCCCTCATTAATGGCATTTACACGTCAACAACATATGGCATGCTACTTCCTGCATGTTAGCTGAGCTGGTATTGGTTGTAAAATGTATTTATCTGGTTTTATAAAATGCTTTGTGTCATTTAACTGTGCTTGCAAGGTCAAATATATATTTGTAATTTTTATTATTATTTACAAACCTTATCCTGTAAGATGTCAAAAAATTATAACAATAAGGAACTAAAAGAAAATGGTTTAAACAGACCTTCGTCCAGAGGAGTAATATTTTTACCCATGAACCCACAAACCTGAATTTCATATGATGATCATGTGATTTCTGCTCCAACCACTGAAGAACCAAGGGAGGTGTCTCTGTTGTCCATTTCATACGGTTCTGGGTGAGACTGGTGCTTTGCTCAACTGACATTACTATACAACTGTATAATATACTCCCTAATATACTATTGCAGTACTTTTCCAGCAAGTGCAAAACATCTGATGAAGTCTAACAACACTTCTGCAACACCCAAACACTTACAAGCATAACCCACCTATACTGTACAGAAACAATGTCCTTGAAGGTTGTCAGCATATGTTGAGGGGATTAATATATATAAATATTATTACCCATGCCAACTGCAGATACAGTAACAATCTGTTAAATGTTTTAAATGTTTTGTGACAGTAAAATAATGTTTATTCAGCAGATTTCACAAAATGTATATGAATCCAAATGTAATCATATTTACACCAGACTTATTAAAAAGACTGATATGGTATATTTACTAGATAGGTTTGTATGTGGAGTTCAGAGAAGAGAGAGACTCTATCGCTCAAGTTATTTCACACCATAAAAGGTTATAGTGTGAAATACACAGCTGTGATCTAGACAAACAAGCACAAACATCGGTAACCTGTGAGCAAATGACATGGATAAAAATAAAAGAGGAGAGTCTGTGAAAACGTGCAGTGTTCACTGTTGACATTAACTGCCATCTAGTGTTTAATATTGACATTGCAAAAACACAGAGGTTCGGGATATTAAACCCTTGAATTTGGTTTCTGAATTTATATATAAGTGGCATTGAGTGTAGTGGTGACAGTACAGATCACTTAAAATTAATCTTGTGTTTAATACTGTACTGTATACAACTGCCCTGTATAAAGTACTATTATTATCTTCTGGTTGAGATATCTATCTATCTATCTATCTATCTATCTATCTATCTATCTATCTATCTATCTATTCAAGTAAAAACATAGTGTATAAAGGTTTGCTCTTTACCAATGATACATTCAATTGTTTTCGGGTATATCGACTTTAATTTCTTAAACCTAATTTCTTGGACACAAATTACGTTATACGAGGCAATATAGACCTAAAATATATACAGTAATAAAGAACTCTTTACATGTATGCACAATGTATCAGGCACGACGCACTGTGTACAGAATATGTCACAATGCTTATTTCCATATTACGAGCAAATAAAATGTGAGCCGGTAGAGTTCTCGGAAAGTACGTGAAGGCAGCATAAGGAGGAGGCGCGGAGGAAACTGCTACCGTTACAGCTGCATGAATACAGCGAGCCAGCCAGTGTTAGCAGGCGCTAAAATGTCGGGGAAGAGTTTTCGAGTTAGTGACGGGGACTGGATTTGTCCGGATAAAAAGTAAGTGCTCCTTACATAGAGAGTAATTTGGTATGTTATGTACCGGTCGGTTACATGCTGCAGTAACGTTAGACGTTCAGTTGTGCTAACGCTAACTGTTAGCTTCGGCCTTCTAGCATTTGGTTCACGCTGACGTTGACTAGCAAACGAAATTAGCTAACTCTTACTTTTATTTTTGCACTTATATACCTAAACAAGCAGAATAGTCACTGGCGTCCAAACAGTGAATTTACTAATATGTATTCATTGTAGATTTATCTGTCAAGGTTGTCTAAATATGAAGTTGCCAATGTGCGCCGACTTTTAAGATAGCAAGCTAGCGTTAGCTAACATTAGCGTGTGCGGTGTGTCGTTTGAGTCGCAGCTACTGTATATATGTACTATGTTTTAGGAGCCAGGTTGTCATGCATGTAGCTTTAACGTGGACTCAACAATCTCGTATTGCGAATGAGCTGCATTTAAGTTGTCATAAATGACACACTAGCTAGTTGCAACTGTCAGGAGGCAGGCCTAAACACAAGGTGTCCGGCGTAAGAATGCTAGCTAATGCTGTGATATGTGACTACTAAATAAACTAAGACTGACCTTACTGATGGTGTTGCATTCTATCACACTAGAGTTTTATCTGAATGAATAAGTAACGGACTGAAGCCATATCTGTGGCTGCATTATTTGTATTTACTTTGCTTTTGCAGGTGTGGAAATGTGAACTTTGCCAGAAGAACTAGTTGTAACAGATGTGGCAGAGGTGAGTCCTTCTGTGTGCCTAACTTATTATATCTATCTTTAAGAACATTGATAGATATTTTTTTATTTTTAAAAGCTGTTTTACTAACAAACATTATGCATCTACAGAGAAAACCACAGAAGCAAAAATGATGAAAGCAGGAGGAACAGAGATTGGGAAAACCTTGGCTGAGAAGAGCAGAGGCCTCTTCAGTGCAAATGACTGGCAGTGCAAAACGTACGTGTGTATTAAATATCCTGGTGCAGTGGCTTGGGAGTTTTATCATCAGACACTGATAATGATTGAGTGAATAATGTTTTTGTTCCAGTAGTATTAAAGTTAAATCTGAAATTTGATGGGTAAATAGCTTTTTCAGGTTTAAATTTATAGTAACTAGGCATCTCAAGCAATTGTAGCAGATTCATGAGTTTTACTTTCATGTGACCGCACCAAGCTGTTTAAACAGAGACTGACTGATCACCTCTTTATTAGAGGTGTAGATAACAAGCAAACTCCACATAAACACAGAGCAGGTTGTCACGATCACACACATGCATATATGTAATTAAATCACAGCCTTCTGGTATTATATAATTACTCAGGCAAACAATTAGATTAATCTTGCAGCAGTAGTTTTTATTATTGCACTTTTGTCTTCACTTTTGTCTTCACTTTTGTTTTCATAAAGATGCGGCAATGTGAATTGGGCTAGACGTTCTGAGTGCAACATGTGCAACACTCCAAAATACGCCAAGCTTGAAGAAAGAACAGGTAATGCAGCTCATACTCTGCGTAGTTTGACAGCTTTCTGTGTACTTTTGATTGCTAGTTACTGAATGCTTTTCCCACTGTCTTGCGGTTTCAGGTTATGGTGGAGGATTCAATGAAAGGGAAAATGTGGAATACATTGAACGGGAGGAATCTGATGGTGAATATGATGAAGTGAGTACTACCTGAAAGCTTATTTTTTTGACAACTGAAACTTTTCAGCTTTGCAAACAAGCCAAGAATGACACACTAAGTCACATGTAAATGCATTTCAATAGTCATGTTAAATGTCTAGCTAGGTAAAGTCTTAACATGTAGTGAAACTGTAACAAACTTTTAATGTCAGAGGAAGAATTATAATTTATTTTTAATGCCCCAGTTTGGTAGGAAAAAGAAAAAGTATCGTGGGAAGAGCAACAGCACATCTTCCTCAAAAGAAAGCGAAAAGAAAGAAGTGGTAAAACACGAGGAAGAGGAAGAAGAAGATGATGAGGAGGAGGAGGAAGAAGATGGTGATCTCTCCAAGTACAAACTGGATGTAAGAAGGGCTACTGAATTTAGGAATAATAATTAAAAAAACAGTCAAAAACAACATATTAAAATGGCACTTTCTTTCAAGGATGATGATGATGACGATGATGAGGAAGGAGACTTGTCCAAGTATGACCTAAATGCTAGTGATGAAGACGACAAGCCAGCCAAGAAAACGGGCAGCCACTCGGGATCTTCCCGCTCACGCTCGTCTTCCCGCTCCTCCAGCTCCAGTTCACGGTCGAGGTCCAGGTAAAAGGGTACAGGTCAAGGGTAACTCCAGGCAAAATGTCAGTATCAGCTCGATCTTCTTTCTGATGTACTGATCAACATCAAATTGTTGTGTGCTGATTTGTTGTTTTTTTTCCACTTTTCAACCCCTCCCCTTTTTGTGGTGTACGAAATCTGATGTGCAGGTTGAATGATCTTGATATTGTATCCCATGGGCTGGCTTTTTTAAATCTCACAACTTGAGACGGAAGAAATGAATTGTTTATAATATACTTTTGATCGTACCACATATTCCTTTTGTTCCTGTTAATTGTGTCACCTGCTTCAATCTAGGATTGTTGAGTACAGGATTTAGAAATCTCCATTTCGGGGGGCATATTAAGTGTTAAAACTGTAAACCCTAGACAGTAAGACCAGAACTTGTGCTTT
>OMLM01008666.1:74932-91825 GCA_900302695.1 Helostoma temminkii
TGCTTTGCTACAGTAGCCACACACACAAATTATTTTTTGTGTGGAAAATATTGGAAAGGTTTTTGTTTTGTTTTCCAGGTCCCGCTCTAGAAGCTCATCCAGTTCCAGGTCTGGATCTCGCTCGAGGTCCCACTCCAGGTGAATGAGGTGACATGCACTCTCTCCCTTTTAGAGAGTGTATGTATGAGGCTGAAAATGCTCCACAACAGTCCTGTTGCGTTGTGTACTTTGTAACAAAGGCTATATAGTACTTACCCCATTCAGGGTCATTTTCACTGCTTTTATCGATAAGGAAAACTCTAGCTCAGTTTTCAGTCGTTTTACGTAGATTTATTAGAGCAAAACTTAGTGTAAATGTTACAAAGGCTCAAAAGTCTGAATAGACTTTTGGGGTCTTCATCAAGCATCTCTAAGGAGCGGTGCTGGCTTCACCCCTCAGTAAATGTCAGTAAAGCTAAATGTGTACTTTATTCAGTGAACCTTGAGGCATCTTGACTAAAAGTACCTTTAATCGATAGTTCGGTGCTCATATTGAGAGAAGCTTGATCAATACCCATCCTGGTGAAACTCTTGCATGTATCTTACTGACCTCAGTGCTTGATTTATTCCTCCAAAAGATCCAGCTCCAGGTCTGGAAAGGGCTCCTCTCCCCGGAAGAGGTCCCGCTCACCTTCCTCCTCACCCGAGAGGAGACAGAAGCGCAGTCGCTCCAGGTCCTCATCTGGAGGGAGGAAACGGAGGCGTTCTAGATCACGTTCGTCCGAAAGGTTTGGGTTTCTGTGGAATACCACAATGGCACTCATTATTATTAGCCATCTGTCGCCTCGTTTATGGGAATTCAGATTTACGTAATATGAAACACGTTCACATCTTTCCCTGTTCTATATCTTGTAAATGTGACCTGATACTTTTATGTACGCATAACCAAATGTCAGACGTTGACCCCGCTGACTTTATTCTTCCCATGGTCTCTGTGTGATTTCAGGCGCCGTGGCCAGTCCTCTGGATCCTCCCATTCTGGCTCCAGTTCAAAAAAGAAATAACTTGGTCACAGCCTTTAAAACAAGAAAAAGAACCTTAGTGCAAGTGCATGTTGTGTTGCAAGGAAAATAACCACATCCATTCAGTATGTTCATTTTCACTGAACGTCTAAAGTCTTATTTCCTTTAAACAATGACAACGTGACTTTTCTCTGCTGTTACCTATAATTACATGCTCCCCTTTAAAAGCCACATTCACCCCAATCTGTGACAAGTGTCTAAATATAGGTGTTCAATAAACATAACTATTTGGTCCTGTGAGAAGATCAAATGCACTGTGAAGAGGCTGTATCCCATTTTAAAGTCATTTTGCTCATAATCTTCATGGCAGTGTTTAATTCTACTCGAGTGGGGAAGTTCAAGTAAAACATTTTGATTACATTTGGCCATAGAAAACATGAGATGAATTTTCAGAAACATGTTTTTCTTATTTTATTTTTTTTAATAAGAGGTACTTGAGCACCACTTTAGAATAACAGACATGTAGCAATTAATTTTGGCCCTTCAATAATTTTCTTGACAAATGTATGTTGTGTTTTCAAGGTAAGTATTTTACTTTTTGATATCTCTTCTTTTGAGTGACAGTTTTTGTTAAAATGTGTATTTTTCTGAACACAGTTGTGGCCTAATTTCCCACTGAAAATTATTCTTGTCACTTCTTCAACCGACTGAATGACGCTAAATGACTTTTTGTGTTTCAGACTAATGCAACAAAAATAACATTATGTCCCAATTTATGGTAGAATGTGGTAATACAGTCATTTTAGTGGTGGAACAATTGCAATGTACACATGTAAATAAAATCCTGTCGACATTGTTCGTGATAATTATTTGTGTGATTCATCAAAGTTAAGGTGGAGACCTGCAGTGTAGCTCATTAATCCCAGATCTGTGTGAGGTGGAGGGAAAGTGTGGTAGGACAGCAACCACCATGATTCTTACCTCAGTAGTGAACATTTAGTCTGTAAACGTCTATTATGGGATGTCATGGTCTGATGTAAATGTGAACAGTGCGTTTGGTAGTTTGAAAGTGTTAATTTAGTCAAGTCTTCTAAACGGTCTTAAATTATCATTTCGCTAATTAAAAGTCTATAATCATGAATCATCAGTTCGGTTAAAGTGTGGAGGCGCAATATGAAGCGCTGTTAACAGCTTTTACTAGTGGCGGGTCAGAAATGTGACTGAGATGTAGCAACCTGGTAGCTGGAAAAATCGTCTCCACAAATTATGTTTTAATTGGGTTGAGGCTGAATTTGTGGTAGTTATTTAATTAATTAATCATAAAAAACTAGCCGGAAGGTTTATAGTTGTATGTATAGTTTGGCTCATCTTGCCCTCAAGGAATCACTACAGGTCTAAACATGTTGAAGTAACCACTTTGTCTTTAGATGCTGAGCAGTGGTTCAGTTCTCCACACGCGTTGTTCTCATTGTGGTCTGCAGGTGGCATTTGTTACTCTGGCTATGCTGGAGTTCAGCATGAAGTGGAAGCATTACTAGCTTATTTTTGTTAATATATCTATTGGCTTAATGGCAAATCAATTGCCCAATATCCGTTTCTGGAGGTGGCATGTCTGTCCATCATGTAATTCTGAGGACTAGTAAAGGTTAAAATAAATTTATTGACTTCAAAGTTTGTTCAAATGAACTGTTTGGGAAGAATCTAAAACAAATGCCCCTGAAGTTATTGTGGTTGAATTCTGACTTATTTCTCATAATGTGAGTCTAATTGTTAGAGCTAAGGCTGTAACACGAAAAGTTTCTATAGAAGAACTTGCAAACCCACTGATAAAACAACATATGACACATATAACTTAATATCTGTATGAGAAATCAGCCATAACTTAATTTGCTTTAATGTGAATTTCCCACCAATAATGTTTAACCTTCCTTTTTAATCCTACACAAACGCTGTTTCTAGATGCTTCACGCAAACTATCCCACTGTTTCATTTCACTCAGAAAATGTGTTTATCAGATGAGTCCGAAGAAGCGCTTCTCCAAAATGAGATTATAATCTTTGACATCCTGATCAGTGTGAGTCCAGAGTTAATAAGGGCATCACAAAGCGGACGTCTTAAACTGTTATTCATCACCATCTCTTTGCTTCCTCTGGGCGCTTGTCTGAAGTCCCGCCTTCAGCGCTCAGAGGACCCGACGCGCTTTTACGCACTGCATTCAGTTTCAGCTGGAGGACTTTGGAGCGCGGGAGGATGCGGGACGCACACATGGACAAGCAGCTGTAGGCCTACACTGGCTTTTCTTTTCTGACAGGATGACTACAGGCGGTTGTAATTCTCTAGAGGACTTGCAAAACGCTGCTAGAGAGATGCTGGACTCAAATATCTCCAAGACTTTGCGCGAAAGCGCTGGCACCAAGAATTCCAGTTGTGGATCTGTATCGGTTGGTTTCCCCATAACCATGATGGTCACTGGCATGGTGGGCAACTCATTAGCTCTTATTCTTGTTTATATCTCTTACAGAAAGAAGGAAAATAAAAGGAAAAGGTCTTTCTTGCTTTGCATTGGGTCGCTGGCGTTCATTGACTTGTTTGGGCAGCTTTTGACGAGTCCTATAGTGATATCAGTTTACAGAGCTGATCTGGAATGGGAGCGAATCGACTCATCGGGGAAACTGTGCTCTTTCTTTGGCGTGTGCATGACAACTTTTGGCCTGTGTGCGCTCTTTTTGGCCAGCGCTATGGCAATTGAAAGGTCTCTGGCGATAACAAATCCACACTGGTACTCCAACCACATGAAGACACGGGTGACAAAGCAGACTTTGGCTGTCATTTTGCTTCTCGTGTTGCTCTTTGCTCTGCTGCCCATTGCAGGAGTGGGGAAATACACACGACAGTGGCCAGGTACCTGGTGTTTTATCAGCATCGGAGACAGAAAAGTCCCGGGCAATATGTTTTTCGCCATCACCTTCGCTGTGCTTGGGATTTCTTCTCTCCTCGTAACACTTTCTTGCAATGTAGTAACGATCCGAGGCTTAATTGTCAGATGTAAAACTAAGTCTGGCACATCTCAGTCTTCAAAACAGTGGGAACGGCTCACCACGGAGACAGTCATTCAGCTGTTAGGGATTATGTGCGTCCTGCTTATATGCTGGTCTCCTCTGCTGGTATGTTTTTGTAGCCTACACTTACAGGATACATCAGAGAGCTCTTGTATTCACTCTCTATTTTACCAAATAAAAAATGAAAATAATTATTATTTTTGTTCATAATTAGGGAAACTTTACCCCCGTATAGTGATTTATACAGTGATAAAGTGACCTCTGACAAAATTAATAATATAATTAACTTTAACTTGGATAGATTTTATTGTCAGCTGCTTATCACAAACAGCTGTAGATCTTTGTTTCTCTGTCCAGCAAACGGTTGCAACAGCAGACACTGCAAACAGTCACACAGTCACACCAATCACTTATTCAATCAGTTGTTTTATTTCTCAAAGCTCTGCCCCAAACATACAAATACAAACCATACTTCAAAGTCAGGTAAATGCTGTCACACATTATTAATTTAAAACGCTGCTGCCATTTGCCATGAAGAAGCAATCCACTTAGCTGAGTCCTGTTTGAGAGGGTCTGCTTAGTATGCTATGAGGTCATGCATCTGTCACACATTTAATAGTTTCTCACAAGACATTAATAGAGGCCACAGCGCTGTGGTAGCAGTGAGTGCCTGGATTGTGAACATTGTCTCTCATCCAGAGTATAATAACATATGGCCTTTTTCCCCAATACTACTTTCCATTAAATAACAAATTATATATTAATTAACTGGTTAACGTAATATGTAATATACTTTAGGGCTTGTTGAATCATAACATAGACACCGAGTATGTTCTTGTTAGTACAAACACATGCCTCCTCTGCCTTCAGGTGCTGATGCTGAGGATGATCACAACCCATGTATCCTCCCATGAGTGCAATTCAACAGCAGTGAGCAATCACACCTCCAGCCAGGATGTCCATTTAGACTGTAACTTCTTTCTGACAGCGATCCGCCTGGCCTCTCTTAACCAGATACTTGACCCGTGGGTCTATCTGCTCTTCAGGGAGATCCTCCTCCGCAAGTTCTGCATCGTGGCTAATGCTGTGTCCAACTGCTCCACAGAGGATCGTAAGGAGACTCAGACGGCACTGGAGGCGCTCAACAAGCAAAATCAAGAAAAGAAGGATGATCATAAGCCACAAAGTAGCTAAGTCAATGGTGACAAGAAGAAGTTTGCGACTTTAAATCCAGGTCAGAATGGATGGATCTGAAAAATGAATGCAGTATTGTTTAGTTTGTGCTGAAGGGTTGGATCGACTTCTCATCACAGAAGGGTATTGTGCTGTGGCGGACAAAAATGGTATCTGTTGTAGTGTTACTGAGAACGAGTGAATTCTGCTCTGGGCGTATTAATCAGTCAAGACACTTCGACTAGTCATCTAACCAGCACGTAGATTCATGACCAGGTCACCTCTTGCATCTAGCTGCAGCATAGCTGCCAGGAACTCTTTCACTGCTGTTTCTCAGTTTCAGTAACATCATCTCTCTGGCCCAAGAATTGAATATTTGTGACTCTAAACTGACATATATAGAAGTGCATCTCATGCTGTTTGTAATCTGAGTTATTACTTTGAGTAACTTCAAGCCATAAGTAAAGTACATATGGTTTTGTGAATGTATACACATTTTTAAAAATCCCTTACATTAAGTTGTAAATAGCATTGCCACATCTTACATAAAACATAAAAACTTTGTTTAAAAAAAGGACAGGTGGTAAAGAAAAAAATTGAATTCCTTAAATGGAGCCCCTTGTTGAATGTAACAGTATTTATTAATGTGTTGTAGTAATATGAAGTCAGTTTCTGTGTTTAATGCTAATGATGCTACATGTTGGGTATCAGTTGTTGTACATTTGAAATATACTGTATGTGGCATTGATCTGGTGGAAACCAGCTCTATGAAATGTTGCCACTTCCCTTCCTGAATATGAATGCACTGCTAAATTATTATGCTAGTATTTCTCATTTTATTTTAGAATAGCTTAAAGACCACTTACAGTGGCTTCAGAGCCCATTCATTTTTATAGTTTTGCTATGTTACCACCTGTTCCATTGTTCAAATTATTTTTTTCCTCATTAATCTACACTCAGTGTCCCATAATGACAAAATGGAAACAGATATTTAGAAATATCTGTAATGAAAAACTGACATTCTACAAAGTATTCAGACTCAACACTTGAAATTTAGCTCAAGCGCTTCCAATTTCTCTTGATCATTGCTGGGATGTTTGCACACTTTCACTGGAGTCCACCTATGGTAATTAAAGTGACTGAAGGCACTCACCTCTCTATAGAAGGCATCACAGCTGACAATGCATCCTGTATCAGAGCAAAAGCCACGAACTGCCTGCAGGGCTCAGAGACACGATTATTGCAAAGCACAGATCTGGGGAAGGCAGCAAAAATATCTTTTGCACTGAAGGTTCCCTAGAGCGTATTGGCCCCTATAATTTTCAAAGGGGAAGAAGTTGGGCACAACTAGGACTCTTCCAAGGGATGGTCATCTGGCCAAAGTGAGCAATCGAGGGTAGAAGGGCCTTAATAAGAGAGGTGACCAAGAACGTGATGGTCACTCTGACTGAGCTCTAGAGATCCTGAGATGGGACAAGTTCCAGAAGGACAACCATCACTGTAGACCTACACCAATCTGGGCTTTATAGTGATAACTATATAGTGATGACTTTAGAGTGATAGTGAGTGTCTAGACTGAAGCTTCTCCTCAGTGTAAAACACATAAAAGCCCACTATGAGGAACAAAGTTGAACGTCTTGGCCTCAGTTCTAAACATTATGTGTGGAGGAAACCAGGCACTGCTCATCAACCGCCCTCAGAGAGGCACAGTCATGGCAACATCATGATGTGGGGCTTTTTTCAGCAGCAGGGACTGGGAGACTGGTCAGGGTTGGGGGAAAACTGAATGGAGCTTAGTACCGAGATATGCTCAATGAAACCTGTTCCACAGCATTTAGGACCTCAGACTGAAAAATGACAACTATCCTAAGCACACAGCCAAGACAACACAGCTTGACTTCACAGTCTGAATACTATGTACAATGTGATATTTCAGTTTTTATATTTTTAAAGCATTTACAGACATTTCTAAAATACTGTTTTCACTTTGTCATTATGGGACAATGAGTGTAGATTAATGAGAAAAGTAATACATTTGATCAGGCTGCAATAAAGCAAAATTGAAAAAAATAAAAACAAAACATTAATGGGCTCTGAAAACTTTCTGAACCTGCTACGTAATGTCAAGTGTATTGGCATTGCCACTTCATGGGGATAAAATCACTAATAGTCTATATGATACAAAGTGTAATGACAAATGGACCTAAACTTACCAGCCAAATCTTTTGGCGAAAAAATGTAATAAAGTAAAGGTGAAGGTAATTAGACTTAGGTAAGGAGAAGGATGCTCTTTGGATACAAGGCTGATCAGCAGAAAGATAATGAAATACTGAGGGTCATATCAACATTGTTCAAAACACAGACACTACAAATTTTAAAAGGCTTTAAAAGCTTTTTTGGCTCCTTTTCAACCTTACATTAAGGTTTCTGCTATGTAAGGTTCTCACTGTAATACACTTAACAGGGTTGTAGCTGCAGGTCTTGTATGTTTCACACATTTTAAGCCATATTAATGAATGTATTGGTTTTATTCAACGGCGATTACATTATGTATTTTTCACAGTTCCATATTTTTCTTATCAGCCAAGTCGTTTCCTTGAAGCCACTAAATAGAAATAAATGTTAGGTTCCTTTAATGAGGTGGCCTGCCACTGACTAATTAAATGTAACTGGGTGAAGTTGGAAAGTGACTACAATCCAATTCTTTTACAGTCTTGTAAACTGTGTGTTATATTTGGCTGATATGTTATTGTAAATATATTTGTAAAGGTTAGTTGAAGTTAACTGAAGGACACATTTGCTGACATGGCAACCTTCACACTGTGGGACACTTTCTCACCGCTAACCAACTATTCCTGCCTTCTCAGCACTTCAGTCAACAAGATTAGACTAATGTATGCTCTGCCTTGCCTCGTCTATGCTTTTTAAATTTGACAATGCACGCTGTTAGTAGAGATAACAGTAATGATGACCTTACAGGAAATCTGTATCTGTAAAAGCGACTTGAAATGTGTGCATTTTCTGTTTCTGTCTTTTTACTGTCACAGAGAGTAGAGTTTATCTTGTATTGATTGTGAAGCCAATATGCCTTAGTAGCCCATTCAAAGTACTAACCTTGAATGAAAGGGTGAAAACAAAAACTTAAAAGGAAACCATAAATTGTGTTTTATGGAAACCTGTTATTTGGTATTATTTGTGATTATTCTGGAGCCCACTGCCAGCCATAATTGTGCAACTATGGTTGAATGTGATATCCGACTTGAATATAGTGTTTAACATGAAAATACTGTGTTCCCAGTGGCAGAGCCAGGGGTGATCTGGGCTGGCAGTTTTCATTCATATGACTTTGATTCTGACAGTGGAACTAATAATGACGCAATATTACTTATTTATACTCAGATGACGTATAAAAATAACACTTTGCTCAGTGCACACAACTGTTGCTTTTCATGCTGTACTGGACGGGGGTCACTATGGGCAACCTGGCTGGTCTTTGACGGCTTAGAAATCATAACAGCTACAGGACAGGATCAAGTAAATAGTGAAAAAAAGTTGACAAAATTAGATTAGATGTTCACTTGCTAGTTTTGCAGCATACATTTACTTTGCAAATGTATGTTGTTTTTGTTGTGACATGAGCTATAGCAGCTGGAGGATGTAATGAGAGAGTAATGGATGGGTCTGAAAGGTACCATTAAGTCTCTAGCAGTCATAACTATAGTAATATAAGCCTGTGAGCTCTCTCTTGGTCAAACCAAAATTTAGTGTCAATGCAGCAGCAATGCACAAGTATGAATTTACAGGGTTAACGGAGCACTGAAGGGAGATGTGTATTTGTTTGGCTGTTTAGTTCGAATGTCAATAATCTTTCATCAGCATCAAGGATTATACCTCTAAGAGCTACGGGGTGTGGGGTGTTGTGTTCTTAATACACTGCCTTTCTTTGATTTGTGGTGTGAATACTTAACCATATGTGTTTAAAGAAATACTTGAATCAATACTGTGAAGATTCATATTGTAACAGGTGCAGCAGATCTTCACAGCTTTTGTATTTATTAATTAATTCTTTCTTTCAGTTCAGTTTAGGCCTGAATATATCAGTTTATGTAATATACTTTTAATTTCTCTAGAATTAAACAGAAAAAAGCTTTTTAACAAATAATGAATTCTTTAAACCGTGATCACTGGAATAAGAAAAAGAAACATTTAGGATTAGTGAACTGTTTTTTTATAAATGTTCCACTAATTGGCTTATTGCTTTGCATGAGGAGAACTCATTCTAAGCATATGTTTACAGTTTAGAGCAGTTAATAAATGCTTCAACAGTAACATCTGGACTTTATGTCATGCATTTAAAACTAAGATTACATTGATTTGCAGGTTGCTGTGGGTTTATGACTGACTAAATTCACTCAATCAGCTTCCACTTGAATCTGTGTCATGTAATTATCTCGGGTCTCTGTGCAAGAGACTGAAGGTTTACACCCTTTGGCAGAGGAAGGATAATTACACAAAGGAATATCCCTTTAAGCTATCTGGCCCTGTGTGTGGTTGTGTGTTTTGCAAGGTGTGACACCCAACCCCCACACTGGAAACAAAGATGGAATAGTAGTAATTCATTCTTTGTAAATAGAAAACATAATACATGTTGAGCCTCCTTAATGGAAACAGTAATAGCCTACACACTGTTGAAGGAGAGTGCTCTCTATGATTATCCAGTGCAGTACACTCTTATGAAATATGAATGCTCATTATTAACAGTGCAAGCAGGTAATATGAGATGAAAATATGTTCAAACCCCAGTTATTGATCCACGTGGTGTCATTTTCAAAAGCAATCACACATGATTGGCTTCATCAAGAGGTGTCTCACAATTTTATTTTCTTTCTGCTACAAACATGTTGTGTATGTCAGCTCCTTTAAGAAAAAACAAGAAATGCTGTTCATGTTTTAATTTTAAGATCAAGGTTGGTTTGCTCACTTGTTTACATTATGTTTGTGTAAGGGGCATGTCATTTCAGCAGGCATTTACACACAAGAGTCCTGAAAAAGAAGTGAAGGGAGGGTGCAATTACATAATGACTTTATAAGGCCCAGGGAATCAGCTGTTGCCTGCTGACTCCATTTCGCTCACTCAAGTCACTAATGCATGGAAGTGAATTTGTAGATTGCCTTTTTAGCTGAGGGGTCACAGGACAGGAAGAGGTTATTTCTGATAAAAAATGTTTGTTTGAGATTTTCCATTTCTGCTCACCTTTTAAACAAATAACAACTAATGGTTCTTACATGTCAAGTGCCATGAAAAGTACACAGTTATTTAATAACAAATAATAACAAAACAGTTATTTGGAGATGCCACCAAGAAATTTTTGGTTGTTTCAAAAGTTTTAAATGTTTTTCAAAATTTGCATCCAATAGAAACACAAATATAGTCAATGATTAATTGATAAAAAAGTGTTTCCCAAGTCTCTATAAAAAGCATATGTCACTTTTGTCCCCATTTTGCCTGCTTTTGAATGTCAAACAGAATCTGTTGGTACTTTGACCAAAAATTCTCCAAACTCTGAGCTCTGAGACACGATTCTCAGATGAGGGCTATCTACAAGCTTTCACGCAGCTCCTGTTTCATTGCCAGCACTGTTGATTGTTGAATACTGTAAATTTTGATATTCTTATTATATACAGGCTTATTTAACATGTTGCTGAGATGAAAAGGGGAAGTATCTATTTTATTACGTCCTTGACATGCAATTCAACATGCAATGCACTTTTGATTAATTTGTCAGTGCTCTTGGCTTATGCATGGGTGTAATGTTGTAATTCTATTAAAGGATATGACCATGTTTTTTTAGTAAGTGTTGGGCTTTTCTGGCTGCTAAGCATGTTTTCTTATTAAATATTTATACATCTCTCTAATTCTTATTAGACTGAGCCAAGCGATATGTTTCCAAAATCTAAGACAGGGGAATGTTTGGGGACAGCTATGACTCAGGAGCTTGAACAGATCAAACATCTTCCGCTCCACATGTCAAGGTGTCTTTGGGCAAGACACTGAACTTCAAGTTGCTTGTGGGGTGCGTGTATGTTTGATATACTGTCTGATACTCTAAATGTAAATGTTTGAGTTTTCAGTGGTCTAAGACTCAAACTAAGTTTGGAGCTTTAGACATTGTTTCACATCCACAAAGCATTTTTTTCCTTCACAGGATTAATAAAACAAGTGCCAAAAGCTAGAAATCTTTCCTTTAGAAAATCTTCCAACACCAAGTATCAGAGCAGTGTTTCTAACATGTAATAAATCACAGCCACGTCAATATATATATATCTATAATCAAAATATCAACTGCTTGCTGTCAGCTGGTTAAGACAGTAACAGGTTTGCTCAGATCCTTGCAATCAAAAAATTCCAGACCAATTTTCAATTTTTTTTCCTGCTTTTTGTTTAGTGACAGGATTTTCTCAAATATTTCTTCTGTATTCATATGGTGTTCCACAGGGGTCAAACCATGGTCTTTTAGGATTCTCAGTTTGCATGATCCTATTATGTGATCATACACAGCCATAATATTAACTTCCACTGCTCTGATGATGATATTCATATATCACAGGTGGTGGCACAGGCCTGTTTGTCAGGCATTAAATGTCTCAAAACTAAATGCATTTTGCTCTTCCAACATGACACTTGACTCTTGGGAGTATAAATAATAATAACATCAGATTACAATTAGAAAAAAATTACGTAGTTTGAATTAATAAATAACACTATGATGGAAAAGACAGTTTTTATTTGTTGGCTTTTATTTCAGACTTTGTACTGGAATATTGCAAAAATCAAGATTTTCCTTTCTTGTTGCTTGAAAAAGTTATCCTTACCATCATTTTCACTCTTTTATTACTTCCCATACATAATTCGCTCTACTCAAGGCTCGGCCATATTTAATATTACGTTTTTAATTACTTATTTTCTATGCATTTTTTCTGTTTATTATTTCATTGTATTGCATCCTCTGTTTTCATTGTATGTGTTCGTTTTATTTATGAAGCTCTTTGTAATTGTTTTTTCACACTTGCTAATATTATTGATGGATGGGTTTTTTAATACTGTGTTTTCTGTACTGAAGTAGCTTGACATATGATAATTTAACTAAAAATGATAATGTTTTGAACACTGTGAATGTTGGTTCATGCTACAGGCCATTGCAAAGCATGTCTATGCTTCTGCTCTTTGTTGACTTTGTGCAATGTGTTTTCCAAAGGCAAATAAATGGAACCATGTGGTACTATACACTGTATAAATAAATCATCATACACATGGATTTAATAGTGTGGCTGTTGTTTAATGTTATGTTATAGTACCCAATATAGTATTTTAATTAGGTACTATTAAATACTACTAATAGATAGGTAATATTCTATGCTTTGATCCAGGATTTTATTGTTTCAGATTTCAGAGCTACAGCCAAATGGTAGTCACTATATTTTTGTAGTTCCAGTAGATCAGTTTTATCTTACATTCATTTCAAACTAAAGAGTGACATATTTGTTTAGAATTCAGAATGAGTCTTTTCATTCATCAGATGAATTCATGAAATGATGATGAAAATGTTAAAGTAAAACTAGAAATGCCAGTTTAGGTAGTATCAATCTAGAAATGATATGACAGTATTCAGATGCTGCAGGCGGCACTGAAATCACCCACCTTCTTTTTTAGGTTATGAGAGGATACTACAGGCTACAGCTACACAGGTAATTCCTGTTTGTGCCCAAACCTTTCACTGGTAGTGTACATGTCAATCAAGTAACCACTGAGTCCAAAATTGTTCAAATGTTACATCTGATCGGGATCAAAAAGCATTAAAATGCTGTTAAAGATGCTACACAATTCCTTTTTTTAAATACACCCCATGAATAAAAGGCATTTTTATTTCTTTATAGATGATATTTATGACAGATTTTATAGCTTTAATTCAAACAGACACCTGGCACAGCCTCTGGGCTCTTTCCACCATGTAGGATTTTTATTGCTAAGTAAGGGCACTGTCTGCATCTGATAAATTCTAGTGCACCCAATAATGGCTTTATCGGCCAATCATTCATTGTTGTGTGTAAACTCAGCAGTCTGATAATTTATATCTTTTGAGGAGACAGAAAACTACTTCTGTATCATGATGTTTGGACTATATTGGTGTCAGAATATATTGTTTAATGAAAAGTGCTAGAGTACTGTAAACCCTCACCAAAATGGTGAAGTACCAATGTTTCACCGATTAACTAAGTCTCATGTTTATGTATGTTACATTTAGACAAGTTTTATCAGTCACCAGGTGGAGCATAGTGAGTTATTCGTTAGTTGGTAACAGACTGAAAATCACATTTCTCAGTTCTTTACTGATTTGACTGTCGTATTGAAGGAGGTAGTTTCTTTAATGCTCGCCTTCCATAGACCATTATACTAAGAGAGATAAATGTCTATTTACTTTCAGTGGCATAATTACTCCTCCAGGGCATCTCATCAGAGCAGTGGAGGCATGGCTTTAACCAAATTAATCAGACTGGTGATTGATGTCTCTGCTTTACTTTGCTTGTGCTTTGAATATAGCCGTGAATGTATGGACAAGATGACAGTGATAGATAGATATTCTCAAGTAAACAACGAGAATGGGTCAAAAGGGAGCTTGCTTGCTAAAGACTGGGTGTCCCTGGACATAATCACTCAGGTTGCTGTGAGAAAGGTTTGACTGAATGTCCTCAGATGATTAATCTATTGTATATTCAGACACAATATAACTATACTATACTATATAACTATATATATGAATGCTCCTATGTAGCAACTGGTGGAGAAATTACTATAAGAAAATGTTTTTGAACAGGAGTCGATTATAATAATTCAGGTTAGATTAATATGGAGCAAATGAGAATGCAGAGAAATTTCTAATGTAATATACGGTTTTGTTCCAAGTTTTAATTTATGTACAGAAAAAGACCATGAACAACTGTTGTTATTAAAGGCAGGTACTTTGTTTGTAACAGCTCTGTTCATTCTGACAGATCATGCAGCATTAGTTCTTGGCAAGATACCACAAAGTGCAGAGGAGAAAGATTCATTATGTAACTGCTAGCTATAAAATAGTACCTTTAAATGATGTTGTGAAACTGAAATGCTTTTTATGCTAAAAGTACCACACACGTATGACTTCAAGGGAAATGAGGTGAATCATATACAATCTCTTATACTATGTAGGACAACAGGTGTGGTGGTAAGAGGCCAAACTGATAGTATAATGACAGTACAAGTACATTAAAATTATGTATTAGAAACAGAAAGATGTGAACTATATCTCAATACACACTTCTCATGTTAGGTGGAAATCTAAATAAATGCCAAGGTATGTGAAAGTTGACCTCAGCATTGTCACACCTTGATGTATCGACTACCTAATGGGGAGAATTGCAGTCAGTGTTCTGGACACCCTGCAGTTTGTCACTGTTGCTTTCTGCTGTCCAAACACACTAATAAATGTATATATTCATCCTCTCAAACCTGTTTAGTGATTCCTGACCTGCAAAAAAGCTGCAATGGTCAACACTATAACCTAGAAAACACCTTCTATCTCCCTCTTTATAAGATAATACTGAATATTGAATACTAAGTTTATATTAATTAAATCAAAAATCTAGAATACTTTATTTCTTTCAAACACAATTCAGCTTATTAAAATTAAACAAAGAGAGAGTCAGAGGGAGAATAATTCCTGAATAAGAGAACATCTCTTCAGTGCAGCGTGTACAGTTTGTGCCTCAGCATCTGTGGTTTTAGCCTCAGGCTAATATTGATTGTACAGTAGCACGCTCCTGTGGAAGTTCAGCCTAATATAGATCCATTTTTACAAAATTATGCTTCCTATTTACCACAGGGCAGTTGGATAAAAATAATCTATATCAATATTAATTAAAACTGTGTTAAATTGTTCCATAAAAGCAAATGTCAAATAACTGAAAACAAAGGTGTGCACAATATTAAAAGTGAACAATTAAAAGTCTGCTGTATACTTCTATCTACTTCTAGTATATGTGCTAGTATCGCACTTTTTTAGTATCTCTGATAAGTACATAAAAAATATACGGAAAGTATACTTGCTAAATTTTAGTTCAATATATATAATATACTTCTTTTTCATAGGGGAACCCTGAACTATAAAAATTATCATCATAAAAAGTCATTAGAGTCAATCAAACGTAAAAAAAGAGAAGGTTTTGGTATTATCAGTGTTTATTTTGAATGGAAGGTCATTAAAACTGTAATAACACATTTTAGTTTGATGGATGAAAAAGCAACCAATGTTCAGGAGAGTAAATATCAAGTGGTAACCAGGGAGACGTGTGTGTTTATCTAGAGACAAGTGGGCACCTTTCAAGGTTATGCTTAGAAGACTGTAATTTTTATTAACTTGTCAATAAAGCTTTTTATGAGTCTGTGTCTTTTAACATCAAAACAACAGCATCACTAATTAAACGTGGAATGTGTGTGCTTCTATGTCGCCTTAGGTTCACTGTATGGTTTTTGAATTTCCTCGCACTTGTCAATGCAATATTTCCACAACTAACGGTAACACTCTGCAGGTGGACACTGAATGTTTGGCCCGATATATTGCTATGGTAAGGCAAATTGTTAGTGATGTTAGTAACTGCTCCTGAAAAAGCCACATTGTCGGTGGCATTAAGTCTAATCTGAAAGTATTAAAATTAACTTTATAATGTGGCATTTGAAATCAAATTAACAAAGATTATCTTGCTGCATTACTGTCTCAGCTGATATGAGAGCTTTCACAAGTCTTTAGTGTAATTTGTCACAGAATGGTTGAATTATGTTTTTTTTACAATTTTACACATTTATCTTGGGTTTTCCTCCTCTTGCACCCCTTTCTTACCACCCTGGTTACAGCCTCTTTCCCCTCGCTGCACCCTGCAGTGCCCTCCTGGCAGTGCATTGAAGTGTTCCCTGAGAAATGTTGCAGTGACTGGGGACCTCTCTGACTTCTGCCAAAGCCAGAGCTTTACCTTGGACCTTCAAGCTTACCCTGTCTGCACAGGACACATCAGTCTTTTAAATGCTCCTTCTACTACCTAGTTGTATCTGCAGTTCTCCTGATCTGCTAATACCAGTCTGGACAAAACCCTGGTGCCTGCTCCTCAGTCTCTTGTACCTTTTCTGGTGTCCTGTGCTCCAGCTTGTGCTTTTCCTGTAATCTATAGCACAAAACTGTCTTCATATAATATAATATCACACCAGATGGAGTACACTTGTACTGAATATCAGCATGGCTGTGATGCAACCAAAGGTACATCGGTGATACTGCACTATATTACATTAAATGAACATAGTATTGTGCCTCAAAATTCACCATGACCTACTTCTTCTTCTCCGCCTTTACTTTTACTGTTGCAGCAGTTTACTAATGTTAAAGGTATTACAGGTGAATCCCATCGCTGCCTGTATATCGAACTGTGTAGCATCATGTTTTTATTACATCTTTTTATGGGTGCCACTGATCAAAGATTAAACATTTCATGACAATATCTTGAGATTTCATTTTCATTCAACATCAGTTGTAGTGGTCCGAGAGGATACCTAAATAATTTGGCATACGTGTACCCAG
>OMLM01008667.1:0-15026 GCA_900302695.1 Helostoma temminkii
GGTGGGAAGCGAGCCCAGTCAGAATATCAATAATGGATAAACATGTTGCCATCAGGAGGGACTGAAGAAGAGGGAGAGAGGACCTGGCAGAAAGGGTAAAGAGTGAGGACAAAGGACAAGAGGAAAGAAGCTGGTGCAAATGGGAAAAAGAAGAAGAGTCAACAGTCTAGAACCTTGGCTTTTAAAGAATCACTTCACCTAAATTAGAAAAACATACTTTCTTACTGTACTTATCTCAAGTGGTAGATAGCTTCGCAGAGAGTTTTGTTTTATTTGCCCATGAGATATCTCTCTCTGCTACCTTTTATGGAGTGAATTCTTTTGGGCAGATCTGAACACGGAGCTTACTTACATGCAAAACAATCGCACCAAGACCCTTTAGATCAGGGATGGGCAAGCCTGGTCCTAGAGTGCCTATTTGTTTTCCAACTCATGTATGCCTGTCCTACCCTCTGCTCAGTACTTGGACAGGTGTGTTCAGTCCATTAGAAACTGGAAGATACCGTCTCAGATGATGGTGCCCCAGAGGAAGCGAAATGGTATCTTTCAGCTTATGACTGACCAAGCAGGACGGCAGGACTTGAGGATCAGAGCTGCCCACCTCTGCTTTAGAAGAAGCAATAATAAAGTTTAACCTTGCTAAACTTTTGCTAGACATCATCCAGGAAAGAAGGAGCTCTGATGTGCTATTGCTGGTAAATTACTCAACATTACGTGAACAGTTGTCATAACAAAAAAAAATTAAATAAGTTACACTGTGGTCACTTTCCAAAGCTGTACAGTTCTGTTTCATAGTAAATTTGAAGTATTGGTATTAGAAAGCGTATTTGAGATTGTGCAGCTGTTGGTCAATCTGAACTTCCTAGTTCATTAATCCATGTCTGACTTGTCTTAGCACTGCGCTAACACACGACTGTTTCTAGTCTGGAAACCCACTAATACAAAGGAAGTGGATGGTATTTAGTTGCTGTTTACAATATAGAAAATGTACTTAAAAAAATTCAATAGTAATTTCTAATTCGTTTAGATAATCCAAAGGACACCCTGTCAAATTATTTTTTATGACTTGTAACTGTAAAATCATATTTCAAATGTAAAAGAACATCATTTATAAAATGTGTTATACTCTTGGTAGAAGCAGTCATTTCTACTTTACTTGCAAGTACAATGCAAGCACTCAAACCATCTCCATTTGTGTATATGCACATTGTTATAGTTATACCTCTGTTTTTTCTGGCACACTTTTTACAAGGAGTCCTTGAGTTCCTAGTAGTGAGTATGGATGGGGGAGGTGAGTCAGAGAGTGAAGGAACGCAAGGTCGAGTTTGGAACTGTACAATTTTTCACATTTAAGTAGGTAAACCAGTGTGAGAGGTGAGCCATCCAACAGTGTTCCAAATCCATTTAGCCTAAGGTAAATGATGAAAATAGGATGCACAGGGCTCTACTCTGCATGCCATTGTCACCCCTGATTCATATTTATGCAGGCTCTAGCATAAAATTAGGTGTGTGTGCTGTGTGTGATGTTCTGTTTTTCTGTGCCCTGAGTGTATGAGAGGGCGTAGAAGTGGAAGAGAAAAAGAGAGAAGGGTGTTCAGAGGTTTTCTGCTACAGGGCATCCTAGCACTTACTTTCTTATAAATTTTGGCTCTTGTAACGCGAGTGTCTGTGTGTGTGTGCACGTTTTTATGTGAACTTTTTGCAATCGTGAATGTATGCTTGTGCCTGTGTGCGTTTAAATCTCCTACTTCTGTGTTCAGTCCACCCAAGGCATGTTTTGGTGATGAAGTAACTCCAGGTTACTATGAGGGACTTGTTGCTAATGGCAACCCAGCTGTGTCCACTTTTGTCTGTGTCTTCCAACTTGAAAAAAACATGATCATAGGCAAAGGGCGAAAATGAGACTTGGTGCTGTTCTGACAGTGAAACATTGATTCAATACCATTAAAACCTCCCAAACAAATTGATACATCAATGACCAACTGGTTGTGTTACAGTTTCCAAATGTGTTGTATGTGCGCATGTGTGTTTCAGTATTTGTGTGTGTGTGTAAACACACTGACAGTATGCCTCAGTCCTTGTGCCAGTGTTCAAGCCCCTCTATTATTCCTTCCTTAATGACATTAATTAGACTGTTCCCTTTAATTAATCTGTCCTTGATTGAGCGTGTGTTTGTCTGTGTGAGAGTGCTGTGTCTTATGTGCGTGTTGTGCATTGCTGCCAATGAGGCATGATAATCAGACTGCTAATCCCACTGATCCTGATGCTCTGTGAATCAGTGATAGAAAATGAAATGTCAGGCTGAGTTTGATGCTGCATGCGGAGTTCCCTGAACTCGTTTAGTTGCCACTGAGATTCAAACACAAAACTTTGCACACCTATACATCTACAATTATCAAATGAGAGTGGACTACATTATAGTTGCCTAATAACTTCCAAATAGTATATTTGTATTGCACGAAGAAACATGAGCGGGTAAAAAGTTGTACCAACTCCCATCCTTCTCTAATAAATACAATGTCCCTCTTTTCTTTGTTTGCTCTTGACTGTTTTGATTTGCCTCAGGCCTTTTACAAAACGCCGCACACCTCAGCAAAGAAAATGAGATAGTGTTTCTGCCTATTGACTCTGTTTTCATTCTATAATTGTTGCTAAAAGCATAATTAAACTTCATTGTTCATTCTTTCATCCTTTCTCTGCCTCTTTGCCGCTCTCTTGCTGTTCTTCATGTGTTAGAAAGAAATTATATCTTAGTGTGCCTGCAAGACGGCACACTCGTCATCCCCTGATGAGAGCAGGCAGGGAGGTTGAATATAATGAAATGAAATACCTTACAGGACGGCAGCATGTCATACTGTAGCTGCTCCAACATACTGTGAGCTTCACACAAATTCCTGCCTCCATCACAGAAAAATACTTCTACAAAAAATACTTCTTTGTTAAAATGTGTCTTTTAGGTCAAAGTTGCCACCTCAAGGCAGAACATGACCTCATGCTTGGGGTAATTATACTGCACTGTTGTTGTGCTTCTAGGATACCTGCTGGGGGAAAAAAAAACTCTTAGCATTTTTCCTGTTTTTTCTGTTGACAGCTACACTATCGGATCCAGTACCCACGGTAATTAAAAGCAGCATATCTTGTTATCAGAGCTGGGAAAAAAAATATCATTCCCCCTAAATTTGCATTTAGCTCCATGGAATTTTCTTTCATGAAAGCAAAGCAAGTAAGGTGGGAGAAAATGAAAACACTGACACAACCTCATCTCACTCCTGTGTTTTCAACAGCAGAAATCTTCACAGTGTGTGAGTTGTTTGTTTGTCTGAAAAACACACAGAAGCCCCAACCGATTTCCAGTCGTCACATCACTGAAAACAGAAGCAGTGCATATATAACATGTGTTTACCACTGCAATGTTAACAGCTTACTAAAGCCAAAATGCAACAAGATTCTTGAGGCTGACATTAATAACATGTTAGCAGCAATAGCATGACCAAAAAACCTATATTCATATCTGCTGAATGTTTCTATACGCTTTGGGATAGCCCATTGCGATGGCGATGTTCTTAGAGAAAGTGGAAGCGTAACTGTGTATGTTTATGTAAGGATGTAAAAAGTCCAGATAGCAACATCAATACCAGAACTAGCTTGGCGATGTCCGCCATTCACAAGATCTCCATGTAAATAAAGGAAACACCAGTACACACTCTGGACTTTACAGAAACTCCCTACTGTACATGTTATCACTGAAAACAGAGTTTTGGAATATCTTTACCCTGGAAGCATTATTCCAAAAGATCAGTTTCAGTGACCTAAAACACAGTGTCAATGAAAGGCCCAAAAACATAACATACAAATACTGAGGTGAGGTGCTGCTTTATGTCTCTAACACCCCCTATAAGCAAACATTAGAAATTTGTTAGCTTCTACAAAAGAAAGAGGATTCATTTAATGGGAAGTGATTACTAAAGGGACAGCAGTAGTACATGCAGGACACGTGCAGCAGGTCAAAGATCAAGCACCGACGTTTTTTCTTTTGTCAGAGGATCCCTGTCGTGTAAACTAGCTCTGCAAAAAGATGGTTATGAGTATGAGTTTGTTGCTCACAAGAAGAGAGAGGCTTAAATACTATCTGTCCCTGTGCTTTGCTATCTTAACATAAAAGAGATGACTCAGACACACACGTACCCAGATAAGAGGAAAGGTTTTGCTCGGGGTTGAAGTATTAAAATTTACGAAATAAGAGAGATGGAGAAAGACCTTAAAAGAGAAAATGAAAGACAAAATATGAGATAGCTCAGGGAGGTGGCACCTCTGCAGCCACTTCTCTGTCGGCAGCATCAGCATACAAACACCTCTGTAATGAAGCGCCAGCAGTCCTGGGCTCTAAGCACGCATACCTATCCATCTCCCCCATGCATTATTCACCGCACACAGCCATTTTACCGCCCAGCGCACCCGGCAAAGATTGGTTCCACTTTTTATTTATCTGTTTTTCATCCTCCCCCCTCCTTTCCCCCCCTCCTTCCTTTCTGCAGCTTTTCAATTAAATTAAGGTGAGCGCAACACTAAATCCATGCAGCAGAAGCTGCCCACATGACAATTAGACTGTCAGCCAGACAGAAAAAGAGGCAGAGAAGAGATAGTGAACACAACCCAGGTAAGTTGGCAGCACTGAGATCCTCATTTAGGGCAGTGAACCAAAGCCAAGACAATATGCCATTGGCCACTAAGATAGCACATTGTAGTTCTCTGACACCACATTCTGCTCAGATTACTAGTCAATTGTTTTTCAAGGTCAATTTTCAGTTTTTCGATTTTAAAATCTGACAATCATGCAGTTATTTATTTCATAGTGTCCTATTTATATATTTAATTAGTTTTATAGGCCTGTGTACAACTTGCAAATGTACTGGAAAGCGGTGTTGCCATATCATTGCTAATGTTAGCTGGTAGCATCTGCTCTAGGAAATTTTCCACTGAGTTCTTGTCAGATGAAAACACAGTGACTGCTCTCAGACACTGATACCAAACAACAATCTGACAAAAGTCACTGTAATAAATACTCATGCTGCTGTCCCGTCATTTTGCCCCAGGATGTTTAGTTGCAAGATGTTCGTGCATGTCAGCTGTGCTACTGTGGTAACGTTAGGTACACCCTGGGTACTGATCGACTTTATATCATACTGACACAGTCAGACATGTTTCAGAAGCAGCCTTAATGTGTGTTTGTGCCATAGAATTTGAAGTCAATTTAAAGCTCTGCAGTCTCTCCCATAAGTTGTTAAGCTGTTAGCAGCAGAACAACCGGCCAGTCTTTGTGTGTGTGGGTGTGGTGATCCAATCAACAGGAGACATGCTCATAGAGAGGCCAGACACAAACACACATGATTCAGAGTTATTCATGCTAACAAGTGCAAGACTGCAGAGCAGAAGCCTTTGAATAATAAAAAAACAAAACAAAAAACATAGGTAGTATTTTCTTTGTCTACCTGAACATTTTCTTTACTTCTGGACAACCCAACACTGGACTATGTCTGGACTATCAGGAGTTGCATTTTCACACATACATAGTCCGTTTGAAATGCGTTCTCACATCAAGGAAATAATCTTTTTGATTTTGGTTAGTGGTGGTCTCTGGGTAGTTCTGTGGCATAATGTGACACAATGTGTTTTGTTTACATCAAAGCAGAGCCAATCATATGATTAGAAACAATGCATTCAATCTATAACCCCGGTTTCCCGAAGGACAGAAGCATGATAAATATTTCCTATATTTTCTGGTGAGCGGATCGACTAAAAGTGAATGCCCACTCACTCGCTCCCAGAATTACCTGCTGTGTTCACACCTGAGCTCACACAGACATCACACGGTGTTTGTACTAGGGGGCTCGCAGGATAAAGTCCGTTTAATGTCCGTGACTCGGATGATTGCGTTTTCACATGCAGCTCACCCAAGTAAAGTCCGG
Organism: Helostoma temminkii; assembly: GCA_900302695.1. Classification (NCBI taxonomy): domain Eukaryota; kingdom Metazoa; phylum Chordata; class Actinopteri; order Anabantiformes; family Helostomatidae; genus Helostoma; species Helostoma temminkii. The sequence continues at coordinate 5,967 of OMLM01008667.1, forward strand.
AGAAAGTCAGGATTCCAGTGCATGTGTGAAAACAGTTAACATAGATAAAGGAGAGAAGTCAATGAATATTTCAAGATTTCAATTACTTCAAGAATATACACATTAATAAAGTGACGCACACATTCATATACATGGACATACATAACTAAGCACTCCAAAACATTCTATTTCAAACATTGTGAAATGAACATCATCAGTAACTCTGACAGTGTGGTAAATAGCTTTGTGTCATTTTTAAGGTATTATCATTTCTCTGTCTCTCTCGTTCTATATCCACAAAAAGATTACATCAGTGCAGATGAAACTGGGGAGCAAGAGAACAGGGAACGAGGGGATGGAGAAAGAGATGGCAGTGAAATGAAAACAGGAGATTACTGATCAACGGGTAACACAGGATGAATATTTGATTCTGTCTTTTGTGATGTTTTCTTATCTGAAAACACATAATGCTGTTATATTGGTGTGTTAAGAACATGCAGCACTGAGGCTCAGTGCAGAAGCAAAGGATTATTGTTATAAGGAACATAAAAGCCAACAACTCTCAATGTTACTGTGCCGCAGGAGAGGTTGTATTGGTGGTATCATGGTGAAATTGCATTTTATGTAACAGAGATTTCAGTTGCTGCTATTTGTTATCTTCTGAATGATAGAAAGCCTTTGGGGTGTTTGAGTCCCGTAATACTAAATCCCTCTAACTAACTAGCTGATTGTTGTACTACTATAAATGACTTATGCCAGTGTGGGAACTATTTAAAATTGAACATAAACATTAAACATAAATAAACAAATGACGACTTCTATACTGTTTTAGGTGGGATGTATAGCACTGTATCTGTATGTTTAAGTGTTTGGATTACACTGAATGCATAAGGATTATGTCCTTGTAGTGGATATCATCAGTAAGCAGTGGTGTATGTCGGAGAGCTGATAACATTTTAAACATTGATGCTGCTTTGAAAATAACATATTAGGAGTTTATTGGCTTTGAGAGGTAAATGTTGGCAGGTGTGTTTATGTGCATGTACATACACACACATACAAATACTACACATGCCTGTCCTTGTAATTGGCCTTCTCATTGCCTTGAGGCAGCGTGTGCTGGAATATAAGATATATAATAAAGCAGATTATCCTGGTTGGTAATGCATTTCTGCCTCCCCTGACTTGATGACAGCTGAAATATAGATCTGTGTGCTGAAGAAGGTGATCCACTCTAAATTCCTCTAGGCAGATTGGAGCTCTGTGTTATACAGCTGACCTTCTCCTGACAACCAGCATAATGAATTTTGGACATAGCAATGTCTTCCATAAATGAGAAAGGTGCTGCTTAGGTTTCAGTTTAATGAGGAGTAGCAGGAGTTTCAGACAGTGACAGTTGTGGAAATATTTGTATTGGTCCTCTAAAACTAAATTCTTAATGATGAAAACAGAAATCAGAAAAACCCCTTCTTTGCAACAATTTTTTAAAACACAGATGATCTTCACCACCACTGTTTTTTTACATTGGGACAGTTTTTTCATTCAGTCACTGATTGTTGCCGGTGACTTAAAAACAAAAGCGGCAGCTTTCACATGAACAATGTCCCACATTGCTCTGATCTATTATATCAGAATCAACACCAATCTAGCTGTCAAGTTGTAAAGGGAGCAGTAAATAAAGTTTTCCCTGCCAGTTGTTTTGAATCCACCTGTATTTTCACAGCACCTGTGCTTTGACACAATACAATACTTTTTCAGTGAAGAAAAACGGCTGTAGTTTGGTGAGATCAGAGAGAAGCAAACTGTCAGCTGTGCCAAGCTGAGTGTTTGGTAGTGTTACAAGTATGAGACAGGTGAAGCCTGTCAGAGCTAGTGGGAATCATGCCACAAAGTAATATCTTCATTTATCTCTCAAGGAAAAACCTAAAATAAAATAGTAATTATGTGGTGTACAGTCCAACTGGGTTCCTGTGGATCCCTAAAAAGGTTAAATTAGGATAAATTAAAGTTTTGACATTAAGGTCTTGAAATGTGTTAAAACATCTTACTTATGATGTAGCATAGACTAACTGATATATACATTTATTAAATCTAACTAGTACATATCCTTGGGATATAATCCTTTAAATTACTGATATGTTGTGAATTTGAGTGTTGTGTCTTTCTATGACTTTTTATGTGACTTGCACACAAAATGTCTCGACCATCTTCAAAACATTTGAGCAAATATTCTGTGGACTGATGAGAAAAAAGTTTAACTTTTTGGGAAGTGTGTGTCCTGTTACATCTAGTGTGAAACTAACATATTATTTTGCAAAAAAATACATAATATCAACAGTCTAAAATAGTGGTGGTAATGTGATGGTCTGGGGCTGGGGCAGGTTCAGGACCTGGATGATTTGCCATAATTGATGGAACCATGAATTCTGCACTCTACCAGAAAATCCTGAGGGAGAATGTCTGGCCATCAGTTTGTGACCTCAAGCTTAAGCTTAAACCCTATTAAGGTGCTGTGGCCTAAAAGATAAACAGGCCGTTCATGCTCGAAAACCCCCCAATATGGCTGAATTAAAACAATTCCCCCACAGTGATATGAAAGGCTCGTTACCAGTTATCACAAATATTTAACTGTAATTGTTGCCAGGGAGGAACAACCATCTTTTTGGGTTTATTAGGTTTAGGAAGCAATTACTTTTTCACAAGGCCAGGCAGGTTTGGAATCATCATTGAAAAACTGCATTTTGCATGTACTTGGGTTATGTCAAAATTAGCTTGAGGATCCGATAAGTTAAAGATAAGATACATTTGCCAAAAAATAGAAAATCAGGAAGAGGGCAAATACTTTTTGACAGCACTGCATGTTACACTGTTTAGATTTTGTAGTAAAACTAATATTTAATGAACATTTCAATTAGTAATAGATGTGCAAATGTAGAACACAATGAATTAGGTGAAGCTTAATTAATAGGTAAGGTGTCCTGTGATTTTGGTGAATGTGTCCAATATTGATGCTGAAATGTGGACAAAGGTTCATCTTTAGATGTTTTTCTGAGGTCAAAGAATCCATAGTTCCATAGACTTGTATTGATATTTTTTTAGGAAGGGGATGTCATTGCATAGAGTGAGCAGGTGATGATGTGAGATGTTTATATAACACCAGACTGTAGTACTTTAAGAAAAGCATTGATAATCAGGAGCATGTACTAAAAGCAGGAACAACTGACAGCAGATGTTTCCCTTTGCTTAATATCAGTTTGCCAGTCATCTGTGCAGTGAGAATATTACAAACATTTCTGCCCCTCACAATGTGTCCTCGACAACGATGTTATAGAAAGGATATGTCAATTGGTGGTTGTTTTGATGAGAGTGTGCCAGTGCTTAAAACAAAAAGGAAATAAGAATGGAGATAAACACTGATGTGAGAAAATTCCCTTGTTACAGCACAATATAAAGCAAGTAAAACAAAAATAACTGAACATTTGAATTACTGATTTACTCCTGAGATGGTGCATAGATCTAATTCTACAGTCTAATGGCAGTGGGCAAAAAAGACCGCCTGAAACCTTTATTGGTCTGTGGCTAAACGTGCTTTCCATCTGCCACAGATTGTCTAGTTCCAGTCCTACTACAGATTTTGCCTTCTTGTTCAGTCTTTTGCCCCCATCAGCCTCTATGTCACCTACCCAACAAACCAAAGCTAAGAACAGATCACTCGCTACTCTAGACTGATAAAACATTTTCAATAGCTTGTTGCACATGTCAATAAAATGAAGCCTTCTTATATATATGCCTAGCCTACGGCCATATAGCAGAAATGACACAGCAGTAAATGAAATAAGGACATAGTGGTCTGCTGGACACACGTATGTGTACAGGTGTAAATGGTAATGTATCTCTAGTGTACGCATGTGATCCTGTGTGAACTTTTATGAATTAAAATGTGCAAAATAATTTATCATTTCTATATCTTCTGTACTGTAGTGACTATTGATTTAATATGTTTAGATATGGTTAATCATGTACTTCTTCTAATTTCTTTTACCCAAAAATGAATGATAATATAATATAATTTTCTCTCTATACATTTTCTGTCAGATAGTAACTAATGCTACATCCCTGCTGGTTTAATAGGCCTTGGTGCTAGGAATGGAAAGACTGTAATACACCTGGTGAAGAAGAGACTGTAAAATAGATTACATTATAAAAGGCAGTGTGATTGATGCCAAGGCTGTTAAATTTTTCAAAAGTTGTGGAGGTGTGTGAATCGTGCATTATTGTACATTTGTATCTGTGTGGGCTGACGTTTGTGTGCACAAACTGATAGTTATGTAAATCTGTGGTGTATTTTCAGTGTTTTTAACAGAAAAGTGTTGGGAGTTTACAAAGAGAGACGGAGGAGTGAGAGTGGAGTGTGTGTGTGTGTGTGTGTGTGTGTGTGTGTGTGTTTGAGAGGGAGAACAGGGGTTATTTAATGATCACAGCAGTGTAATTACCTCCCTGTGAGGTTCAGCCTTTTAGACAGATGATTATTCAAGGAGAGAAATCTCATTTGCATCTTGTACAGTAATATGTGAAAGTGTTCACTCTACATTAAATTAAACTGCCACATGGATTTTTTCCCCCTCACTAAAAGCACATTTTTGTCCATTTTCAGCAGAATTACTGTATGGTTTTACACGCAGATGAATGTATCTGTGAACGGTTCAGCTTGCAGATCGTTAACAAGGTGTTAGACATTATACTCTGCACTCTATAATAAGGACCTGAGAAAAGAGAGGCAAGGCAGGAGTATCGGTGTGAATTAATGTTTGCTTGGTGTAATTATCCAAACATTTGCAACACTTAAATCTGCAACACTTAAGTCCTTTTTCAGAATTTTACGGATTCCACACCAAACACCCACCCACCCACACACACACACACCCACCCCTATGTGCACATACCTTACCTTGCAAGCACAACGCTGGCTATCAGTATCTTCAAAGTATGAATTCAAGGACCCTGCTTTCATTCACAGCACCTCCAATTACAGTGGGAGCGAAATAGCACGTATTGAGTGTAATGACAGCAATCTAAGCCCATGTGGGGGAGAGGAGAAGAACACTTGATTGAGCTCATGTCACATAGGCTGCTGTACCACCCAGGGACAAATGGAGGGATAGAGAAAAAAAGATGATTTAGAAGAAAAGATAAAAGGACTCCAACATTACACAGGATTGTCAAGATTAAGAAAAGGCTGAGTAAATTAATTCAAAGAACAGAGAGAGGTGTGGTGAGTTTAGAAAAGCAAGAAGAGAAGATGATTGACAGAGAGCCATCTGTTGATCTTCATGCTTATTTGTGTTGCTTTGAGCCTTTCCCCTCCCTCATGTGGCAGACTGGGGGTCAGCTGTGACTGATAGTCCGTGCTCCTGTTTTCAGCTGACAGATGGGTGCAGGGACCGACTCTAGTGCAGCCTGAAAACGGATTCTCCATGCCTCTGTGTGCTGCCACAGCCATTTTACCCAGCTGTCAGTCACAGACAGTATGGTTGACGTTATCAGTTGTACCTCGCTAAACAGTGGAGGTCTGCTCAGAACTGCTGCTGGGTAGGAGTTGGACGACAGAAGAGAGTGAGAAAGTGAGAGATGGAGAAGATAGTAGCAAGTAGTGAAGAACAAAAAAACAAGGCACATGAATTCTGTGAAGGTAAAAAACACGATGATGAATCGAAAGTAAAAAATGAAAACAAAAGACTATTGCATATGAGGTATGAGTGCAGAGCAATTACCATGACATCAGATTGAGGGGCCACTAACACTGTGCCCTTCTTTAGATGGACACATAATGAAGATGGCTTACAAGGCCTCTGGCTTTGCACCAAGAGGAGAGAGGATAAAGATGAAGTACAACAGAAGCATCACTTCTCTCCTCCCTCCTCTCCTCTTCCACTCAGGGAGAGATTTACAGGCCAAGTTATGACAGCTCACAATAATGACAGCCGTATTTTTCTCCTAGAGTCTGACAACAGCATCCACAACCAATCAAATCTATCACAGAACAAAGTTTTTATCTCTACTCTGCGTGTGTTTGCGTATTGAAAACTGCTTGTCATCGCAAAATGTGATTGCGCTACACTGAGTTGATCCCATCAATTTATTGCTGTCAGATATAAGGGATTCTACGGATAAGGAGGTAGAATTTTATGGGAAGCACATTAGATAAATAAACACCCATAAAAGAACTGGTTTGAATCACTCAGAGATGAATTGCATGGAAACATGATCAGGAAATATGGTATGCTCTTAAAAGTTCACTTAAGCCCTAAAGAGGGGCCAACTGAGATGGAGAATGCAAGGAATATGGGTCAGAGAAAGAAAAGAAGTGATATCATGAGCCTGGACTTCCACAACGGAATGATTAGAAACTAAATAGTCTAAAGAGGAGATGCAAAAAAAGAAAAAGAAAAAGAAAAAGGCATCCAGAGAGTTACTTAAAACTGGATGAAAGTGTGCATGGATCAATAGATATGGATGTGAATAGGAAGACTTTTAAATAAGGCTCTTGCTTGTGTCCTCAGATCCTGTTTCACAAAGAAACTTAAACTCAGCAGATCAATACCAAGCTCGTCTCTGTGGCCTGAGTCCTGTACAACCTGTAGCAAGTGGCTCCTCATGTATGCCGGGGCCTGTCTGTTTGTCTCCGTTCACAACGCTTGAAAGTCACTCAAACAGCCTTTCAGACAGCCTCTTTATCTCCTCAGTCCCTGGCTCCTTCAACATTTAGACCACCTTGTTGCGATAAATGCTTGTTTATCCATTTTCCCAGCAAAATAACTCTTTTAAGTCACTAAATGCAGTTTGCACAGCAATTCGCCCTGTATGCATTTTAAGGAACCATTACCCACATTAGTTAAAAAGACTGAAGCTTCTCATTCTCACTTTTGGATTAATGCGATTTTTGAATTCTTAACAAAAACGGCACTAAAGTCAACAATTATTGGATGACTTACAACTAAATGTAGTACATTTATATTACCCTTAATGAATTAAACTTATGCAATAACCTTTCATTTAGTGCCAGTAAAATGTATTAATCTATCCAGTCATTTGGTTCCTGACCAAATTTCTGTCCTAAACAACTTCTTATAGTTTTAGAAGAAGTGAATAAATATATTTTCCAAAAATGGAAGCAATGCCTTTTACCTTATCGACAAAAAATTCAAGAAGAAAAATGTCACTTCATTAAGGAGACTTTCTGATTGCAAGATGACTTACACCACCACAACAAATGACAATATTTGCTGTGTTATGAACACACTATAGAGGCAGGTGTGGAAGGTGTCACTTTTATAGTGCAGAAGGGATTCAGCATAAACAAAAGCAAAAACTTGTGTCTTGTGTGCACTCATGCTAATGCATTTATGTATAGACACGCACATACTCTTTTCATTAATTCCAGACCAGCTAGTGTGAGTCATTGGCAGCCCTGGAGCATCTGTTATTGAGATGCAGAGAGACTGCCAATGGTTAGTTCAAGCTGAGACTGTGCTCCATTGCTTCTCACTAGCCTTTGGTCAAGTGTGTGTCAATACACAGAAGATGCTACGTTACAGCTTTGTTTGACCAGTGGGCTTTTGAATTTATTTGGATGTGTGTGTGTGTATGGGGGTGGGGTGGTATTAGCAAAATCACTGCATACCCCATTCCAGAAACAGTGAATTGATTTCAATATATTCATAAGATTATATTCTAATAGGGAAAACTACAGTAATGTATGTCATGGACAAAAAATGAATAAGTGTGAGCATCTGAATGGTCACTTATTCTTGCTTGTTTTTCTCATTAGTAAAAATAGGCCTTTTATTCTGTGATGATGCAAATGTCTCCAGGGTCATCTCTTTGTGCCACCTCTGTCTCTTACTACTGTTCCATATGTCATGGGACCCTGATGATTATGTAAACACACACCCACCATACACCAGAGCTATATACGTACTAAATATATAGATGTATGTGTCTCGATGCATTGTCAGCGATCCCATACATTGATCCCATACACCCATGCAGCGACTTCTGGTGCAATAGTAGCTGGAGATTAATCCAAACCCAGGGCAGGGGATGTTGGAGAACTGGCAGATGTCTCCATGGTCACATCGTGTTGCTGCTTTAGATGAGTAATAAGGTTAGTTGTACTGCCTGTGTGCTTCACAGCAACATGACACATTTTGCAAATTGCATGGTCAAGCTTCCTGTCTAACTTGTAAAGCCTGTAGTTTTTATTTATAGTTCACAGGTGATAGTGGCAGATTTACCAATTTGGTCAGCTTATGCTTACTTATTCAAAAAACCCAGGACCTGTTTATCTTTTCTCCATTTCTTATTTGCATCTAATGGTTACTTCTTATAAATCGTGTGATTTTAGGAAAAATTCTGTCCTCTGGTCCTCTCTGCATTAATGAGCAGTAAACTCTTACTCTTTTATTGCTCATTATTGCTAGTACAAGCAGTGGCTTCTTGCTGCTCTTTAACAACATGTATATTATTGTTGTCTGTACTCACTGACACTGTGAAAAAGGTCGTTACCTTTTGCTGTGCTCCTGCTTCTTCCTTTTTTCAGAACCGCTTTGGTAGTGTACCGCAAGTGAGAGGCTAAATACAGTGGAGATAAATGGGAATGAAGGATGCTATGGAATCTGACCGCAGATCAGAGCAAAAAGGTTAAGCTAGAAGCCCAATGTGAGTTAATGCCACTAATGAAAGATACAAAATTAAGGTTTAACTTTGTGCTATAAGCACAAATATAAATGTAAAGAATACAAATACAAAAATATGTTTACATGTAAGCATGCTTTTTCTTTTTTTTCAGTTCTTTTTCTCCAACATACAAGAGTTCAATGATTCAGAAATCCAATTAAATTCAGTTTACTTCAAGTTTTACCAAACTGCAGGCGAGATAGTTTGGTTCACTTAAGATCTGCTTCTGTGGAAGCCCCCCAGATATACTTTATTTCCATTGTCCTTAGTGTTGTACAACATTATCATCATTAAAGCTACATCTTAATATAAAAAAATATATATAATTTAACTGTAAAAGTTCTG
>OMLM01008667.1:15046-36057 GCA_900302695.1 Helostoma temminkii
TGTTAAGTTTCTGTTGAATTACTCACAAAAAACAACAAAGCTTAAATACCAAAGCAGCTAATGTTAAATATTTTTTTATAATTTTTAAAATTTAAATCAGTTTAAGCTAGTCGGAGTTGAAAAATGAAGGACATCATTAAGGCTTTCATGGAAGTTTATTATTCAACTCACTGCTAAAAGCCATGTGAAAGTGAAAGTTTTGTTGATCAGTTTAATCATCATTTGTTCATTTGTTTGTCACACTATCATCCGGAGTGCAGTGAGGATGAGGAGGTGACCACTGTTACTGCCATCTCAACTGACTGAGGTCATCTGTTGCAGTACTTCAGCAGTACTCTATTTTGGGCAAATAGCTTTTATGTTTACATTTACATTTAGACATTTGGCAGGCGCCTTCATCCAAAGCGACTTACAAGTGTGGTACAAAGTCAGGGAAAAAAACTGTAAAGCAAAGCACTATCAGAAGAAGTGTGTCCGTTTCATGAGATGTAAGTGCAGAATATTATGTTTTTTGGTTGAAAGTGCATTTTAAGTACATAGAAAGTTATAGAAAAGTTCTGTCTTCAGCAGTTTCTTGAATATTGAGAGTGAGGTTGCTGACCATGCAGAGTTCGGTAGCTCATTCCACCATTGCGGGACCACAGAGCTGAAGAGCTTTGCAGTGAATTTTTTGTTTTGTGATGGGACAACCAAAAATGCTTGATGCATGATGAGACAGTCATGTCATCAATCGTCAGCTGTGTGTCGTCAGGATAGCATTTATAGGAAAAGCAATGTGAGTGGATGATAGAACCCAGAGTGTAGTATAGATTTTTTTCAATCTACGACCGACTGGTGGTTCACTGTGTCAAAGGCTGCGGATAGATCAAGTAGGAAAGACAGGGATTCCACAACTGTGAGGAGTGCTGTTTCTGTAGAGTGACCACTCTTGAAGCCAGACTGGTTGGCATCAAGGAGGTTGCTCTGAGAAAGAAAATCAGAGAGTTGATCACAGACTGTTCGTTCAAGGGTCTTGGCAAGAAAAAGCAAAAGAGAGACAGGTCTGAAGTTCCCAACAAGTGAGGGGTCAAGAGAAGGCTTTTTAAGGAGTGGAGTAATCTAGGCCTGTTTAAATGAGGTGGGGAAGGTGCCTGTTGTGAGAGATGTATTAATGATTTGTGAAATTGCTGGGATTAGTGTGGGTACAGCTGCTTGAAGGAGGGGATGGGATCTACAGAACATATGGTGGGATGGTTTGATAGAAGGAGTGTGGATGTGTCGCCCTCATTCAAAGCGGAAAATGAGTAGAGTGTAAGATGAAGTTAGCAGGATATTTTTGTCTGGAGAGGAGAACTGAGAGCTGATGGCTGCCGCCGTATTGGTAAAGAAGCTGGCAAAGTCATCAGCTGTGTGAGAGGTAGACGGGGGAGGAGGAGGACGGTAGAGGCATGATTTGAAAGTGGGGAACAGCTTTCTGGTGTCAGTGGTGTTGCTATGTTTGTCCTGGTAGTATTTAGTTTTGGCCTCTGTGATGTTGTGGGAAAAAGACGCATGCAGACAGGGCAGGGATACAGAGACAATGGAAGAAAACTGTTTGGCATTGAGGCAATTGAAGTTGCGATGGAAAATTACAAGTGGGGTAGAAGTGTGAAGGTCCATACTGATAAAGTAATGATCTGATAAATGATCTGATGAATGTAGTGGAGTAACTGAGATGTTGTCTGTGATGCAGTTCAGGGTGAAAATGGGATCCAGGTGGTTGCCAGCTTTGTGGGTTGGGGAGTAGGGACCGGTTTCAGGTCAAATGTCCTAAAAAGTACAAGGATGTCAGCAGCCTGAGGTTTATCCAGATGGATGTTCAGGTCTCCCAAGACGATGAGAAGAGTGCCATCTTCGGGGAAGTGGGACAGTAGCATGTTGAGCTTGTCACAGACATTATCCAGTTGGCCCGGTGGTCGATAGATCACAATCACATGGACTGTAACGGTACAGTAATCCTGATGGCATGATATTCCAGTGATGACAGACTGTTGAGTGGTGCTGTGGGTGAAAACATCCAAGTGTCTGCGATGAGAAGACCAGTTCCACCTCCCCGTCCTGATGGTGGACGGTGCAGCTGGAGTGGCAGGATTCTGTGGGGTGATTCAGGTTTCTGTAAGTGCCAGAAGCTGCACAGCTGGCTGTGTAGCACAAGCTGGAATAAGGTTGGCTTTGTTCACTGCAGACTGGCAGTCCACAGAGCAAGAGAAAAAGAGGTAGGGGAAAAAGTGATCTGGGTGAGGATGCGCAGGTGGGGAATGTGTCGTCTTCTGTAAGACATGTCCTGCTTTTGTGGAGGAGAACAGGTATCTGTTGAAAACACATAGTGATGAAAATAGAACACAGGCTAGAGACATAGGTGAGGGCAAAGCACAGCAAAGAGAGAAGGTATAAATACAAGAAGATACAAATAAGGGTGTGCAGTGTCCTTGCTCAGATGACTCGCACAGGTAGACTCTCTGGTCTTTACACAGATAAGTCTTCACACAAAGAGGGCTGAACACAAGGGCTGACGCTTTCCCTGACGCTCCAGCCAAACAGGTGCCTAAAATAAAGTGTTAATTGGCTACAGCTGAAACCGCCCCCTTGTTGAAATCAAAATAATTTGTGTGCCTTTGTTAGGTCAAAGGTGTAAATGCCCTGGGATTACTAGACAAGAAAAAAGTAAAAAGGGAGGGTCCCACTCAGTGCAAACCAGACGGGATGGCATGTCACTGCAAAATGCTATGGTAGCCATGCTGGTTGATGCATGATCCATGGTGACTATAGTCTATTTACTACCTTTTAAAGCAATAACAAAAAAATCTTGGCTTTATCTTGTAGAGAATAACTTTTCAAGTTTCTAGTAAAGCTGTTTTTGTTTGTCCCATTTTAGTTCCAAGAAACACAGTTATAGTACAGCTGACAGTCTTCTAAGCGTAGCAGTCACATAATTCACTACAGTGCTTCTATTCACACAAATGTTGCTCCCTTCAAGATCAATTTAGGGTGAGAGGAGTAGCTATACTGGTGCCATTACTTACATTGTATATACATGCAGTGTAATTTAGATGCTCTTCAAGCCATTTCTTGGTCATTGTAGAGCATATCATTAGCATTCTGCATGACACAGATGTAATCAGTTGGATGCATTTAAGCACGTAAGCACTGCATGTGCATGCTTTGGTAGATGCCTTTTCAATTTGAAAACATTCTCACATTGTAGAGTGAGTGTAGCAGTTTCCACACTTGCTATAATGTTAATACACACACCTTATTTGTCTCAGCACAAGGAAATGCAGGTGTTAAATATTGCATCCAGAGTTGGGCATGTTAGATAAAAAACCCTTTTTAAGGGAACAAATTGTATCATCTTGAATTCCCAATTGCAGGACATAAATAAAAAGGTGGTATGAAGGACTGATGGACGGTTTAACAACCCCTCTTGGAAAGAGCAGAGGGAGTTACATTTCCTCACTTTATTGTGCATTGTTTGAAAGTCAGGTTTATTTGTGTATCCCTTTAATACACTTACAGGCTCCAGGAGCTTTACAACAATGCCTAAAGTCTGATAGCAGTAAATGACAGTGGCTGCACTTGTATTAGACATACAGTTACAATATAGAGAAAACTCCCATGACAACCTTAGTAGCAACAGATCTTATTCTTTTGTTTTCACGGTTTTATTATTTTTTCCTTTTACCGATGTTCATATTGCAGCATTCTTTTGCTGCTCAGAGTCGAGAGACAGAGGGAATACACTTGGGTCAACCTTTCTCTGGTTGCTAAAGGGAGTTAAGTGTGTTTGACTCAGAGTGCTGATCAAAGCCTGGCTGCTGGGCAGCAAGCCCTTGCAGTAGTCTGGCTCCTGCCTTCCATCTTGTTCATCTTGGCAGTGAAGCATCTGCTCAGACTATAGAGAAGACAAGAGCAGTGAGGGGAAATTCTGCTGAGGGCATTCAGAGCTGCAGCAGAGAGTAGTTCAGATAAAATGAATATTAAGATATCAGCTGTTGGAGAGTTCACTGAAAGAAGAAATTATCAAAGGCATATGAACAACTGTATTCGTTTTAAAGCTGGAGTCAGTTTCAGTGCACTGAAACAGAGACAAACCTAATACAGTATTCTTCATATTATATGAGATAATGCCAGAGTAATAATGGATCAAAAGACTACATACTGTATAATGTTAAGAGGTCAAGAATTCCCTGTTGTGCTGTTGAAGTTCAATTTACAGAGCATTTTAGCAACATTCAGGTTGGTGTTTTATTTATTTATTTTTTGCCTGCAACTTTTCATCACAAATTATCATTCGATCACAAAGGCTATGATATCTGCACTGAAATGCAGATGCTTTAATGTTATAACATCTTTATAAGGTCATAAATTGTTCATGTTTATGTTAAATTAAATTAGTGAATGTGCACTGGTAAAATCAGAGAATACGATTAGTGGCCAACCAAAAGAAATTAAGTGGAAACAAAAATAAAAAGAAGAAAACATTTATGGTCATATAGCAACTAATTAAAATAAAGTTTCTTTTACAGTCTTTGTATTAGTTTAGTTGGGTGTGTAGTCCATGTTGTATCTCATCTACACTAACACCAAATTATAGTCATTGATGACTGTGCTAGATCCTGTTGCCCTCAACCATGGTATAAAAGAATAAAAAGAAAGAATACAATAATTGCAGGTGGTGTGTTTGGGGTCAATTATACTTTCAAAGAACAACAAAAGTGCAAGTCTTAGATGTGTTTAATGGTGTATAGAGATTTTGTATGAACCATTTAACCTTTAACCTATGGGCAATTGTGAATTTCCGTGCCATGTTTAATCAATGCTATTGATCACTGTCGTTAGGTCTGTATTAATTAGACTTGTCAGAACCCATAATCCTGTTTGCCTTTTGTCTGCATTTGCTCACAAGACGTTATCATCAGAGATCAGAGCTGAATGGTAATGAGGGTGTATGGGCACAAGAGATAATGCCAGAGTAGTATGTGAATATAAGTGTGTGTGTGTGTGTGTGTGTATTTGAGAGTCTGTTGTGTGTGCTTTGTTTGTAAGGAGGTACTCTGTGGACTGTGTTTGGAATTTTAATGATGTTACCGCCTGCTGTGGAGTACACTGCTGTTCACAAACACAATATCCCCTACATGTTTTCATTTTCTGTCTTTGTTTTTTTTTTTTTTAGAGAGAGAGGCAGTTTGTAATTGTTTTATCCACCTTGTTGAGCCGTAACTTGCTTCACGTGGTTATATTAAAGTGTATTACCTCCATTATCAGAGGAAAAGTTTTTTTGCTGGATGGACAAATTGATAAAGAGACAAACAAACAGACTCCAGGATTACTTAAATGAATGACAATGAATGTGCACAATACAAATACTGCATTTCTCACTGTAAGTGGTGGAGACTAAATCAACTAAGTCCCAACTTAATTAGGGATGCACTGATTCGATATTAATATCGGATATTGTCCCTGATGTTGCCTAAAGAGCTAGAAGGGATATCGAATAATGTGAGCTGATCCAAATGGGCCAATCTACTCATTTTAATTCTGTGTTTGTGATGCACGCTATGTCATGCGCCAGCAGCACGCTTATACTAGTAGACCTGACTCACAATAACAACAACATGGAGACTCTCTCCATGTTGAGCAATATGAATATATATGGATGGAGTTCAACAGCTACTTCCATCATCTGCAAATGTTGTGAGGGGTTGTAGTGCAGCAAAATACAATAGAACTACGCAGTTTACTTTGGCGGATGCTGAAAAGACAAGATAAAATCACTTTTTTTCAGTTTTAGCTGGTATAATATAAACCATTTTAAAAACGGATATGTCAGTGTTTTGTTAAAGTTTATTAATGAACTAAACGGGGCATAATGGTGCTGAAGGTAATGTTATTTTAAGTTTAGGGAATGGTATTATTATGATTATGTAAAACAAGATTCAACAGGATTGAAGCGTCTGTTGAGGACAATACAATAATAGTACTCAGGAGTGTTTTCTGTGTGAGCACATAGCATCAGCAGGATGCATACTGATCATATAATACAGTAAACAGGGCTTAAGAGAGAGAAAGAAGGATGTAGACTCACTGTTATATTTCATCCAATTGCTGTAACTTCTGGATTGGTACAGCATAATAAAAAAGATGACTCTTGTCTTTAAATTAAATATGTCCTATAGGTTCAAAAATCAAATAGTTCCTTCGTTTATGTGTGGTATTTATCTTATTTTTGTAGTTTTACTGATTCCATGATCCACATGTCAACAGATGATATTTGTATGTTTCTGTCCCTTTATTTAATTAATTAGCAGAGAACAATACACACTAAACAGCACATACATGACTGAAATTTGATCAGATGTCCTCAGATCTCAGCTTTAGCTGCGGGGCTCTAAAATCAGCTATAACCATCCATCATGCTTTATAGCACATCACACATTATGGGCTGGCAGCAAACAGAGAGAGACAGAGATAAGGAGGGAAATCCAGAGACAGCTGAGAATAGGGGAGAGTATTAAAAAGAGAGAGAGGGAATGTAAGGAAAAGAAAAGGAGGAAAAGCATCAAGCTTTTTTAATCAATATTCATTTCCCTGGGCTGTCATGTTGTTGCAAGTTTGGCTGTTGAATTACAAAACACAGAGTGTCTGAGCCTAAATAAAATATCACCTTCAATCCAAACCATCTCATTCATCTTCATTTAACAAACACTCAGCTTTTGGCAATACGTTTAATGCAGCCTCTTTGCCATAGTCAGAATGAATATGTCAGCGTGACCGGGCCCGGCACCTGCATGCAGGAATGATTGTCCACAGAAAGACACTTGACTATTAGTGTCATTGTTGCACAGCACAAATCAGGCTGGTTATTCCATAGGAGTGGATGCAACATGTGATTAAATTCACAGTTTATGACTCATGCGCTCATGACTTGTATACATAAAATAAATGCCAATAATCTATCCAGAGAGTGGGAGTAGGTTGTTTATTAAATGAAATAAAATATGTTTATGTATGTGTGTATCTAAGTGTCCTAATGATGCAAAATCAGCTTAAAAATCAGCTTGTGTGTACAGCAGTGTGTGTCTGTGCATATCCAGTCTTTTAAATAAGTCTAGACTGACAGCTGACCTTATCAGCAGAAAGCAGGACCTAATTTTCCTGATGATAAGTATGAGAAAAACATGAATGCACAAATTGGCTCCTCTCTCTCTCTCTCTCTCACTCGCTCTCTCTCTTTCTCACTCCCCTTCCATCTACCTTTCCCCTTTTTTCTCTCCATTCTTCGTCCTCTCTCCGTCTGTCTGTTATGAGTCTACAGATGACATTAAGTAATTCATCTGACTGTATCTGATGAAAAAAGAACAGTATAATGTCATTACTGATGTACTGCTGGTTTCCCTGATTCCCACGGCTCTCTATCAATGGACTGTTCATTTTCTGAGTGTGTGATTGTATTGGTATGCCTCAAACATTGTGCACCTAGAGAATACAGTTTTTTCTCTTATCCAGATAGGACTGGATAAATTGAACACTGGCCTTGTATTTCAGTGTTACTGAGGAACATAGAGCTTAGCTAAGTCATGAGCGTGGCTGTATTGAGTTGTATGTACTGTAGGTAAAAGGATTCTTGTTGTCTCACACGATGCTGTGATGCACATTGTAGTTTACCACCTAGAAAAGGGAGGGGCTGTTTATGGTGATCTTAGTTAGAGATCACAGCAAAAAAAACTTAAAAATGGGTGTCACTTTCCCACATACAGTAAACTTTTTTTCTAATATGCGGTGGACATAGTGTGAGAAAAAAGCAACAAATAAAGAAAACAATTGAATCTTGGGTGGAAAAGGTCCCATGTCATTTCATTTGTCTCTCCTACTTTCACATGGCATATTTTTCTCTATGCTCTGATCTGTGTCACTGTGACAAAAGCCCGATCCTTAGAGCTGGATCTGCACTTTGAACATGGAGCTACCTCTGGACAGGATAATATGCACACACTGTAGCTGTATGAGTACTTGGGATGTTTTAACTCCTCCTTTGGGTCTGCCTGAGATGTCATCTCCCCTAGTGGCTGCTAACAGTCCATTTCAGCCTCTAACCCAGCCTAGGGCCAGCTCCTTACAGTGGAGCACTAATGATCTCTGTGCTTCAGGCTGGCTCTGGCCATCCATGTCTCACATGTTCTGCTCTTTCTCTGCCACTATATCACCCTCATTTACAGCACTGCCTCTCCTTCAATGCATCTCAAGTCATAATTGTACTGTCAGTAAGTGCACCTGTTTAATATTCTTGTTTGTTACCATGTCCATGGTCATTTTGCACATCTTTGCACATCCAGTGTCCATTAACATTGTGTTTACTGTCTCTGTATCATTAAGAACCATGGATGTGTGTCCTAGTAAAAGACTAAGATATAAACTGAAGTGATGTAGTGACGGTCAGACTCGCATTATTCTCTATTCTATTTTCATGGCTGCCTGGGAGCCTAAAAGCATTCATAAATTACACTGTTATTTGGGTCAAACCTCTGTTAGTAAGGACATGGCTGATTTAGAGCCTCAACTGCCTACCCTGTAAGTGTGCACATAGCCACACGCGCATGCACAAACAAATGCAAACATTTAGTCCTACCACACTGGGAGGTGACAGAGTATGACATAATGAGAGACAGGCTTGAAATGTATCTTTTTTTAAGCATGGTTTGGGGTACTAAAAGACTGTTAGTAACCCATCTTGTGTGGTCAAACATTTCAGTGTGTGTGCTAACTGCATGTGGTTATGTATTTTGTGTGTGTGTGCACATGTGTTGGTATGCCTCCAGAGTTTCTTTTAGTTTTCCATGATTTTACAAACTGTGCAATTGTGGTTTTACACTACAAAAACACACCAGCTGTTTTTTTTTCTCCTAAACTTGAAATTTGGCTATGCTGTTGGTTTTCCCTGTATACTTTCAATGTTGATATACTTCAATCCTCTTAAAGCAAATGTCTCTGCATATATTTTTTTTGTATAAACTTTGTAAAGTTTTTATTGCATCAAAATTAGTGGTCAATATTTCAACATTTTTTTACTTGATTAAGTGTTAGCGATTTAGCAAACAGTGGCCACTGAACTTCCTCTGCATAACCTATTGTTCCTTACCTGTGACAGCAGCAGCCTACTATATCAGGTATATGAATAACACCTCTGGAGATCAAGGTCCAGGAAGAACAGGCCTTCACAGACCATACAGTGCCTATAAAAAGTATTCACCTCCTTGGATATTTCACCCTTTTATTGACATTATAAATCAGTCATGGTCAATATAAGTTGGCAACTTTGACAACAAATTTCAGAAAAAGACCTCATTAATGTCAAAGTGAAAACAGGTTTCGACAAAGTAATAATAATAAAAAATATGTAAGGTGAAATTTTCACTATTATAGGGATTAGTAACTCTTCTCTCTAATGTATACATAGTATCAAATTATTACAATCATGATGTGACTAATAATATGCATTGATTAGTTAAGTTTGTTGCTGGCAGTGGGTATTTTACTTTGGTACTAAACTCACAAAACAACAAACAAATGAACAGCACTGCTAGAATGAGCATGAATATTTACATGCGCCTCAGATGGTCTAATAGACAAGCATGCAGTATGATTAACCTAATGTCTTGGATAGGTTATTGACCCATGACCACAAAAATCGTTCTCTCCAGCGTGTCACACCCGCTAACCAATTGCTGATTTTGACTTTTAATTCTTTTGTTTGTTACAGGAAAGTCATAGTTGAATATAAACAATTTTTTAACATCATTTAGATGGACTCTGAAGTTTTGCCATTTCTCTACACAAAGTGAACTTTCCTTATTTTTACCATGTAATTTTATAAACACACCCAAGTACAGATACAAAACCAAGAGCAACACTCATCTATTCTCTGTTTGACTTATATCACTGGGCGTATTCCCAGAGGCAGCCACCAATCAATGCCAACTAGACATGCCCTCTTGTCAATGGCAACCATTATGCAGATGACAAACAGGCTGGAAGAATCAGGGGAGTAGATCTGGAGGAGAAAAGGCGCAGTAATAAAGTAAAGGTGATATTTTAATAATAGTAACCAGTATAAGTCTGTCTTTTGGTATAAATACATACTTTTAGTAACATTGTCCGAATCCCTCATATGTTTCAGTAATCAAAACAAAAAAAATTTCTATTCTACAGTGTTTCAAGTCAATGATATTCTACTGTTTTAGTGAGAGTTTCAGTTTCAAGTCAATCCAACTTACCCTAAAAGTTAAGAGACCACCACATATCTCTGTTACATCATATGATAGTTGTTGATGTAGTTGAGGAGCCTGTTCACTAAAGAAAGCACTTTTATTTATTAACATTTTCTTACAAATAGGATATTTAGCATGTTTTAAATTCATTCTCCAGTAGTTTGACAATAATCAACAATGTTATTTTTAACATTTTATGTGGGGTAACCCTTAAATTTTGCAACACCCTTTACTTTTGCTTAGGATTTAGTGTATTCCGATAATGACTAGGTTGGTGGGAATGACACAGGTATGCTACCATCTAAACATATTGTATTTTATATCATCATCATCATCATTTACATTTGTGCCAATGAGATGTGCTCAAAATGCAACTTCAATGCATATATTCTTTAGATGAGAAACACACAGAGAAAACTGCTGTAGTGGATGATGCAAAAGAACAGGATGATAAAAGGAGCATGGGTTTGTAGACTGATGGCCAGCATGAAAACCATATTGTTTTCATGCTTTGATGTTACAGAAAACAGTGTCAGTGTAAACCACAGAGACGTATATTCTCACTAGCCATGACATTACAGAATACCCTGAGATAACCACATTTCTGATGTAGTGTGTAGTGCAGGTCCATGACTTCCTACACCTACATTTGGTTTAGAAAATATTCCCTGAGCAGCTCTCCCTGGCCCTCCTAGCACACAAAGGAGTTACTGCAGTTTCTAGATTTATTAGTTTCCTGTAACATCAAAGCTTTATGATGACACTCGAAGAGCTGCGTCTGATTTTACACGATAGGAAACACACATAAACATGTGGTGTGTACAAAAGAACGCTCATGTTTCTTAACATATGCATGCGCACACATACACAAAATCAGTTTGAGTTTCCCAGGACAGGACTAGTAGGAATATGTTACTGTAACACTATATTTACACTTAAATAAGGCTTCTATGGACACTGATGCCTCCTACTTGATGAGTCACTCTGTCCTGGAAAGATTTAAAGCCTGTATGTATCTGTTTATATAATTTTTAGATGTGGTAATTCTACATTTGCTCTAAATTTAGATTGTCATAATTTTATCTGTCAATAGAGAGCACCATTTGAGAGAGACTGGGTTTGTCTTTGGTCAGAGTCCTTCTCAAGTTATCCAAAAGCAGTTCAGCATGTCACGTCTGCCAGGCATTAAGCAGTGATTTCCACATCTGTAAGGGATTATGTGGTCAATATTATCTCAATCCCTCCAAACCTCCTTCAAGTTTTTCTTCACCTTTTTTTATACTCAAACATCATTCATTCTTCTTTTCTCCTCTTCTGATCATACTCTGCTTCTGCTGCATTTTAAAATCTGTTATTGATTTTAGTTGTTGACAGCTGTCCAGTATAGGCAGTATTTTTGCTGATTCGCTTATTCTGGCTACCTATTTGACTTGGCCCATACCACCACTGGAAATAGAGTACTACAGTTTTAGTTGATTTAGCTCCAATAATCTTTAGTTTAAGATTTTAGTTATTTTTTTGTTTTGTCACTTTTTTGCATTGCAGGATTTTAACTCTGTCTAAACTACATTTTGGATCATCTTCAAAAAAACGTCCAAACATTCTCGTACTTTCTGACATTCCTGACAATCATCCATTTCATTCCACCACTGGTCAGCCATCCTGTTGCTCTCTTTTTTATTTCTTATACAAATATTTGCAATACTTATCATGTGAGCAGCTAAGTATGACCCTATGCATCCCTTTTTACAGAAACTGTCAGAAAATTTGCACCAATACCTTGGCCCCCTTGCTCCATCATGGGCAAATTTTTGCTCCACCTCCTGGTGTGGGTGTTTAGAAATACATTTTATTTCTGACTTGGTCAAACAACATGTCTTAAGACCATAGACCAGCTACTAGTCATGCTGTGTCTCCTTGCATCTCTTTGTAGTTGTTTGCATCTCTTCATATATGTGTTATTTTTTGTCTTTTAGTTATTATTGTGTTTATTTCAATGCAATTTTGCAGATGAACAAGAACTTTTAGGTGCTGCTACTGCTGCTGCAACAACAGAACATGACCTTGCTTCCTGTCGCGGAAGAACCACACTGAAGTTCCTCTGCACAGATATAATACCATCAAAGAAAATATGTTTTCTCTGGACCCCATGGCCTGTGTGCACTAAACTTGTTCAGTATTCATTACAGTCTTTTTCCATCAAATTACCTTGACTTTGCCTGGTTTTATCATTTGAACTGTACTGATGCAATAAACTCTGCACATCTGGTAACCAGTTGACACCAAAAAATGCAAAAACAGTTTCCATACAATAAGACCCAGGTGTGTTATCTCATATTGCCATTTTTTCCTTTCTTCTGTTATCTTTCCAACAAAAAATTGCATGGATCAAATCACTGTTCTGTCAACATCAATTTTCCTATTCCATTGCATACACTTAAAAATCATACACATACACACACAGACATACACCAAGGGTGGTGTCTCATTCCTGTGCCTGATGAGAGCGGGCATGATGGGAGTGAGGCATGTAATGTGATTTATAGAGCTGGGCTCACTTTTCAAATTCAATCAGGAACTTTGATTACTGATGAAAATTTGAGACAGGAAATCGCTTTGATAGCAAACTAAAACCTCATGAGACAGAAGAGGACTGATGTGTGCACGTGTGAGCGGACAGGGAAACACTGATTCTGTCTGAACTTGGTCCTATTTGATTAGACAGGATACATGCAATGCAATGAAGAGCGACAAAGCAGGAACTCCAGCAAATTTGACCAATGACCAAGATTTTATCAATGTCTCTCTTTTGTCTCCCATTTGATGCTCATACCGCTCACTCACTCACACATGCGCATCAGTTTAGGTCTCATAAGCATTAGGGACACACAGACACACCCACAAGAACACATATGGCTGACCCTACAGAGGTCATGGTGGATCTATGTTTGTTTGGTCTCTTGTGTTATTTTAATGTCTGCTGTTGCACACGAGGGGACAGTCAAAGCCACATGTGACAACATGACAGAGGGCCCCAATTACCATTCCCATGGGTGTGCAAGTATGTGTGTGTGTGTCATAGTGAGAGAGAGCAAAGCGGAGGAGCAGAAAAAGGTTATAAAGTGGGACACTGAGTACTTCTGCATGTACGTGATACAAAAATGACAGGCTCATCAGTCACCAATGGCCTTTTAAAGTGTTCTCCATTGGGACACTTGACCTTTTTGCATGATGCCAATAGTAGGTGCATGATGAATCAATTGCCTAAGCCTTTGGCTTTTGGTAGCCTCTGTGCTGTCCAGATCAAATATGTGAGATAGCACTCTCCCTGTTGGGACACCTGGAGACAAAGGCCTAAAGTTATGGATTGGCATTTAATGATGAAAAGAAAGAAGGTTGCATATGGAGAAAACTTATGGATGGATGGATGGATGGAGGTGGGGGAATTAGAACACTATGAGAAGATAGAGATAATGGGGTATCGGAGGTCAGAGACCTAGCCACATCCTTTCTGTCTCTATGCACAGGATGGATAGGAAAGGGGAGGGAAAATGTGGATGCACAAGGCCAGCAGAAAGATTAAGAGGAGGGCAGTGGGAGGAGATAGATACTGAGCAAATGGAGAACAGCCCTGAATTTGTTTGTACGTGTACTTGTGTGTGTGTGTGCGTGTGTGTGCATGTGTGTGAAAGAGAGACCGGGGAGCAAACGATATGGGAATATGGAGCCTAATATGATGGGCTAAATGAGGTGTAATGGCGGTAACATAGAGTGACAGCAACTGGGCCAGTGCATTAAGGGGTTAACCAAGGCCAGGAGTCATTGACCTCCCTCCTCCCCTGAGACAGAATTATCTCTCAGTAAGGGACACACACACCACACACACTGATAATGAAGATGTGGCTCCAAGAAGGCCATATTTTTCCATTCAAGAATGTCATGATGGGATTTTCACCACCACTGTTGCCATTAGAACAGAGCTGGGGACAAATGACTCTACCCTCGAGTTTCCCAGTCATGCAGTCATGCACTGATTTTCTGCAAAGCCAGCCCGACTCTAACCAAACAAAATTTGATACCTTCAGGCTTTGTTACATCGCAAAATTAAATGAGGGATTCATAATGGTTTGATGTGAAATTTAAACCATCATATTTGTGTTAAGTCCCACTGTAATTGTACTTTGTGCAAGTAAATTTCTGGATATGTCAGAATGGGAAACAGAAACACAGGCTGAACATGTGTGAAAAGAAAAATACACTGCAGGCTTCAGGTGAGAAATTAGAAATATTAGCATATTTATTACAGCAACATGAAAGACATTAGAATGCCTACACCCTTTACAACAAGCAACGCAGAAAAAACTGGCATGGGACAAATAAGCATTGTACTGTGGCCAAAGAAAGAGAGAGAGTGGGGAGAGAAAGGTACAGAAAGGAAGTCTCAAATGAGAATCAATCATGACCAGTTACAATATAGACCTGGTGGAGAATGGAGGACAAACCCTGTATGTGCGATCAAGCATCTCAACCCACAAAGCTGATCTTGGTCTAAGGTGACATAAACCTGGGATTTGAGACTTGAAACCAAAATGTGGGTCTGACTTCTGTAAAGTGGGAGTGTTGATCAAGATTGTTAAAGCATTTACCCATATTTGATATGGTGATTTGGGTGATATTTTACTTTATTCTGGCCTTGAAATTATGTTAGTTTTGCTCATTAAAACAGTGATGCATCTGAAATGAATTTGTAAGCCAATCGCATCCATAATTTACTTCTAGAGTTCGTCAGTGACTCAAATAAATAACAAAAATGCTGTAATATTTTTCAACAACTTTTATGGGTCATCAGGTTTATTATAATATTTTCAGAACATGACTTTCTTCTGCTTAGAGACATCATAGTGAAGGTGCTGTTGCACAGGAATTCTGGGATGATGATGTGAGGTCATCTTAAGAACACAGATAAATACTACCTGTACATACACTTTACTCCTAATATCACCTCTATACGGCAACAGAAAAGAACAATAGCTCAGTAAATAAGGCATCTAAGAGGCCAGCGGTCAAGGGTCATCCGCTAGAGTGAAATCATAGAGTTAGGATGAGTAGAATGAACCGTTTCAGACTCTATACTCCCTCTACTTGTCTTTTTTGGCCCCACCCCAACCTACAGGTTAGTAAGCCCCGCCTCCCTTATTTAAAACTTTCCATTCTAGCACAGCACATATGCAGTTTACATTGATAACAGTGGTGAATTTAACATTGAAAATCCTACAAATTCTTGAAACAGAGGTTGCTTCTTATTTCTGTCTGGAAACAGCTACCTTTGTCCACTGACAAGACCACAGATGTTATCAGTTGTAGATTGCCAGTGCCCAGCCCTCCATGTATTTGTCTTGAAATCACAGTAAATAAGAACACACTTTACCAATCAAGTAGAAAAAAACTGACTCTCTCTGATTGGGTAAAAATGATCTTATTACATCGCCATGCACACCCCTTTAGCATGTGAAGACATGCAAAGCTTGACTGTGTCTATAACTGCTAAGCTGAGGAATGGGTTTAACAAATAATCAATTTGTCATTTTTGATCTGATCTTAACCTCCCTCTATACCTCCCTTCATTATCAAAATTAGCAATTGCACGTGGAGAGAGGCTTACAAAGTGCATATAATTACCGTTTAAGGTGGGTCTGCAAACTAAACTAGTGTATCAATAATAAAGGTCCATTCTACTCATTCTAACACTATGGTAGAAACTGCAGTCACTGTCTCCTGTCAGTCAAAGCTGAGGCTTTGCACCATGCTACATTCCTTTGTTCAGACCAACAAATCACCTCCCTTCACTTTTCTCCCGTATGACCCGCCCCTGAACGAGTACTTCAGAAATCTCTTTTTCACAATAAAAGTACATAATCATCATCGTTGTTATCATTACAAACATTCTAACATTGGAAATCAACACTGTACATATTTTACACTATGATACAATCATATATTCTGTACTTTATGCCACTGCTGATCCTAGTACCACATACATTAGAATCAGGTTTGGGAATACACTAAAAGCAGGTTCAGTGCTATTAATGCAGTGCACACAAAGAGGGTCCCATTGTATCTAACCTTGTACTTAATGTGATAAGCAGCAGGTTCCCTTCAGACAAGGAAAACCCAACAAACAAATTTATTTGCTTTTAGCTGTAAACAGTGTTTTGTAACTTTATCTTGTGGGTGTTGGTTTGAAACTAGTGGTGCTTGAATTAGGTTGGCATGACTAATAACACGAAAGTGACATAGTACAGGACACACAAATAATCTTTAAGTAAATTTTATCCTCTCTTGGTGGCACAGCTGAAAATCAACCCTGTATATATTTCATCTTGCTGAAAAGGGGTCAGTTTCAATGGTCCTTTCATCAGGCAGGCTATTTGGAGAAAACACTGCAGTTATTGTGGCTGGCCTTGTGCAACCATCCAGCCCTGGGTACTGATGAAAGGAAAAAGTAAAGCAGAAATGGTATGTTTCCCAGATAAAGTTTTCAAGGGTACTGTACATGGCACAACACTGTGTAACAAGTTACATGTCCTTAACTGTGTAAACGCTATCATTACCTTTGAATCACCTTTTCCTCAACACAAAACACCATAACATACCTGAAACATGGGAAGGCAAACGCTTGGCCTCAGATATTCCCAGAAACATTACACTGTAATAGTATAATAATACTGTCGCTGAAAAGACAATGTTGTTTGGAATAGATATTTAGGTATGGAAGAATAAACATTTCTCTGTGCTAACTAAACCTTGAGCAGATTCTACTGTTACCTGGCACTCAGTTACATCATAAGTGCAAGCAGACAAGCAAAGGTGCACTGGGTCTAGTTGCTATGGAAGTGTGTCTGAAAGCAATCACTAGGGAAGCCCTTGTCCTGGTCAAATACACAATTTAAAGGAATCATATTTCCATTCTACATTAACTAGCAAAGTCTACATCCCTCTCTATCTCTGAAGGTCCAGTTTTTCTGTTCCCGTTACCCCACACATTCATCATTCACTGGCTTTCTGTATACAGAGAGCAATGGAAGGGTATACACGAACTAGGTATTAACTCCTATTAAGGTTGAACAATATAAACCTCACCACCAATACAAACGTTAGGTCCATCTCTACGGTTCTGGGACACACAGCCCATATAAACATATATCTACACATATACATTTCGTTTGACCCTTTTTAAACTCTTCCAAGGTGAAAACTCAAACAAAATGACAGTAAAAACCAACTGTACACCTCACAGACAGCGGTGATAATTATATTCTAATTTGGTTTTTGTCATCTCTATTGTTAAAATGTTTTTATTTTTCTTCTTTTGTTTAGCTGATATGATGTGAAATGATCTGGGATGCTCTACATGTGGCCTTGTTCTTGGACATGTGTCTCTCTGTTGCTCCATAATGGTGGTTGTGTTGTTTGGACTCTGTGCTAAATCCACTAGTGCCCGTTGAGGGTGGGAAGAATGGTGAAACTGCGAGAAGGTGAAGGAGTCAAGCGTCCATGTTGTCTCCATCTTAGTGTGACTCAAAATCAATGGAGGCCCGAGCACAGAGTATCCATTTCAACTCCATTTCAGTGGGGAAACTCTTCACAGGAGCATCCATTTTGGCTCTGTCTCACTGTGTGTACTATGCAGAAACTGTTATACTTGGACGTGTGTCCCCTGGGTTTGCAGGCTCTGCACACTGGACAAAATCTTCTTTTGGTGGCCGGCCAGAGTCACACCCATCTTAGCCAATTCACTACAAAGAAGACAGAAATGCAAATAAATTTTTTTTATAAGTATAGAAATGCTAATAAATAAATAAATAATGAAAACATATATATCCTTTTTTGTGTTCCACGTGTCAAGCCAGCGTTGAGGTTTCATGCCACCTTCTTTTATTATATAATTTAATATCTCTTACTGATGATCATGATGTTTTAAATGTTTCATTTAACACTGATGAGACACCACTTATCTGTACCTGACACTGATGTAGAGGACTGAGTCCAAGCTGACATATCCAGCACTGGAAAAGTTGTCCTTATACTGGCCCATCTTGATGGCCTCCAACCACTCATCCACTGTGCTCACACTGAACTCTGGGGTGGACGGGTCCTCCCTGCTAAGATACAAAGTACATTCAGTTTCTTATTGTGCTGAGATCAATTGTGTGTTTGTCTTTTGCATTTTAAATTCATTTCCTAATTATTGTTAGGGTATACATGGTAATGAAGAATGCCGAGAGCCAACCAATGCTCCTTCATGATGCTGGATATTCATTTTGTTGGAACAGTTTTACTTCTGCAACAAAGCAGCTTGACAGAAATCCACACTGAAAAGAAACCACCACACGGTACCTGTCCATTAATGGTTTATAAATTGTTATAAACTGATGTGTGTGTACCTTTGTTTACATTTTCATGTACAGTGCTGTATGTGCGTCACTTAATGCCATGCCATAGTTTAAAAGATCAGTGTATAAGGCTTATTTCTGGTCACATTGTTTCTTTCAGTGCAACCTCCTGTCTGAAACATCTTCTGCTCACTCCACGTGCTTCTCTATTGCTGAACATCAGCTAAATGCCTGACGTCTAAAATGTAAATGTAAAAATAATGATATGTTTTATAGATGTACTAAATACAGCTGAGCAGGGAGTCTGAAATAATACTTCATTGAGAAAAAGGTATGTAAAGATGTTAAGTTCATAAATGTATAAATGTATTTCTTTGCTATGCTTCTTCTACTAACCATGCTGAGCTGTTGGCCAACTCTCTGAGGCTGGCTGGGTTTCTGATAAGCTTGTCCAGGATTGTGACAATCTGTCCAAACTTTGGCCTGTCACTTCGCCCCTTCTCCCAGCAGTCTAACATGAGCTGGTGCAATACCACAGGACAGTCCATCGGAGCAGGAAGACGGTAGCCCTCATCTATTGCTTTGATCACCTACAGGGAGAGAAGCAAATATCAAGTTCTGTGATCAATACAAGAAAGGCAACAAAAAATGTCCAGGAAAATTGTCATTTATTTTTAAGAATTGAGCTCCAGACTGAGGAAAAACGCATTGGTAGAGTTTCTGTGTTTGTGACTCACATCTTGATTGGACATCTCCCAGTAGGGTCTCTCTCCATATGAAATCACCTCCCACATGACGATACCATAACTCCACACATCACTGGCTGAGGTAAACTTCCTGTAGGCTATGGCCTCTGGAGCTGTCCATCTGATGGGGATCTTTCCTCCCTGGAGATGGTTCACAACAAAGTAAACAACACATTCTTGGCACACTGTATATCACCCTGAACTTGATGTTTTAGTCTGACTGCAATAGTATAAATATTTAAAAGCTGTTTTAGTGGTACATTTCTGGCTCTGCGCTATAATAAATCAAGAGTAGAGCTGACTAAATGAATTACAAGATGGTACCTGCAGAGAAGGCTGGTGCAGCGCTGCTATCATGAACAGTGAGATTGCAAATAGGCTAATGCACCAACTTGACCAAACAGCACTCCTCTCTAATATGTTCACAACAAAGGTTACTATTGCCTTATTGTTTATTCTTGAACTATACTTGACTTTCTTTTCATATCACTTTTCTTAGCTGTCCCTTTCTTCTTCCATGCTGCTCTGGCCTTTGTTGTTGATGCACAGATCTAAAGGACTCCATACAGTATAAACAGAGAGAGAGAGAGTGCCCCCTCTTACTCATCTACACAAACACTGCACCTCTATAGGGCTCGATTCAGCTTTTTAACATGCTGCAGCTGCCTCTGCTCTACCTAGCATCCCCCATCTCTGCTTGGTCAAAGTCAAATAAAAGACAAAGCTGGCAAGTCAGTCTTCACTGTACTTTTGTTTCCCCAACCCCCTGTCCACCCCTACCCCATCTTTTTTTTTCTTTTCTTAACTGCTCTCACTGGATCCTTTCCCCTCTTTTCCTATTCCCTCTCTCTCAGCCTCCCTAGATCTCAGTCTTATTTGATATCCACTCCCCTCTGTCTCTTCCCCTTCTCCGCCTTGGCCTCTCCCTTTCTCTTCCACCCTCCATGCCTGCAGCTCTCCATCTAGGTCTCCTGACATCAGTGGGAGTTTGAATATGATTGCAATAGAGCAGTCAACGGCTGATGCACTCCTCCCAGGGCAATGCTAATGCCATATTAAAAATAACATCCCCAACACTTCCTATGAATATGAATAATGCCATCTCCTTGTGGGCATTTTAGATGAGTTACTCCACAGTGGTTCAACTCACTGACGTTTTAGTTTCTTCATTCTCTCAGAGCTCTGTGAGAGGGTGATGTTACCAAAGACTTAATTTGACTATACAAAACTACAAAGAAAAAGAGGAGCACACATTTAATTTTGTGTATATATTTATGTCACCATTCATATGTAGTAATCTCACACAACGTTATAAAATAAATTTGACTACACTCAGTGCAAAGTGTTCATGAATAAGTCTTACATGCACACAAAAGTTAGTTATGGAGTCCCACAGGGTTCTGTGTTGGGACCGAAGTTTGGGAGGCAGACACCATCTCTTTTTGATAAAGCTTATAGTCAGAGTTGGCTCAGGTGTCTCTGAACCATCTCTTAGTTATGCTGCTGTAGATTTAGACTGTTCCTCTCCTCTCCTCTCCTCTCCTCTCCTCTCCTCTCCTCTCCTCTCTATCCACTCATATGCCACCTTT
>OMLM01008668.1:0-27343 GCA_900302695.1 Helostoma temminkii
ATAACTGAGCTTGTGTGTTCCAGGTATCATTATAATCACAGATGGAGTGACGAGTGTTCCTGATGTGGCTGTGTGTGAAACCCTGCTGAACCAGCTCAGGAGTGGAACCATCGCCTGCTCCTTTGTGCAGGTAAAGATGTTTGTGACTTGATGTCTGTTAATGACAAAGCTGGTGGAGTTTTCAAAGAGAAATGTCAAAAATATGAATGAGACTGTGTTTCTGTTTTTTATTGTGGGTTTATAGTTTTTATTGGCACCTTCAGACGTCTTTGCTCACACCAATTTAAACATCAATTGGCATTTTTTTTCTACACTATGATTCCAGGTTGGTGGAGCATACTCCTATGACTGCAGCTTTGGATACATCCCCAATGTAGAGCTGATGAAGTTCATCTCATTAGCCACCTTTGGCTCATACCTGCCCAGCTGTCCTGAAGTGGATCTGAACAGCCAGGAGATGAACGCCTACCACAAGGCCTTCCTAACCTACTCCTTCCTCAAGACCCCTGAGTCAATGAACTCAGAGTACTTCTGTGGTGAGATCATTTGAATGACGCTACCCACAGAATACCACATGTTGACATTTAATCACTACTGAATATTTAGTGTTGAAATTTAAATACCACTGAATGTATTGCACTGAAATATTTGAACTCATATAAACTGAATTGTACTTTCACTGAAATGTTCAAAACTCAGTTTCAAGTTCTGTGATTTCAAAAAGGTTCTCAAATTTATATTCAAGATGCTATTTAAGTAAGCTCTTGTCATTACGTGCTTGTGAGTCAGAACTATAATAATTAAATGATAATATGGATAACGTACTGTTTTACTGCTTTGTAGTGTCTCAGCACAGACTGTTCAACGAGCACCTGGTATCAGCTAGTGGAAACCCTGCCCTGGTCATGAGGAGGAAGAAGCACACAGAGAAGGAAGTCCATGCTCATTTAATCAGTGTGGTGTCTGTGCGACTGAGAGAGGGCTACACCATCAGAGAGATCAACCTCAGTAAAGGTAAACGTCTGTCTTTACCACAGTTTGAGCAGCCTAATAGCAAATAGCTTAACAAGATGCAGTGTGAGAGCTTTCTTCATGTTGAGGATGATGCTTGTGGTTTCTTAAGGTGGGACTCAGCTGGAGGTGAAGCTGGTGCTGTTGTGGAAACACAACATGCACATTGAGTACCTGGCGGCTGCCTCCTGGCCTCTGGACCCCGCCAAGAGAACCACAAGGGTGGAGGTGACGATGGAGGGAAGCTACGACATCCTGCATGACATCAGCTGCACACAAAGGAAGCCCATCACCAGCCCGTACCGCACCTCTGTCATTCGCCGCTTCTGGAACACACTGCAGAGGTATGACAAGAAGACACGTTAAACGTAAAAGAATAAAGATACCTTGATAGTGATTCCTGTTTTTTGGATGTCTTGTTTACTGACTACCTAAACTAAGCTGTTTGTGTTTACAGCATCAACCAGACTGATCAGATGTTGGTGCACCTCCAGTCATTCAATTCCATTCCTGAGAACTACACGATTCCTGAGAGCACCAAAAATGGAGTTCCTCTGTTCTACATCCCGCCTGGCTCTACTACTCCAGTACTTATACTTTTTATCATATGTACCATACTTTATATCATACCTAAACACTATATTTTGTTAAAAGGAGAACTAAATAGCCTGGTCCAAGAGAACTCTTGTGTAGCATTAACTGACTGACAACCTCTGTTGACTCTGCAATATTAATAGTTTGACTTCAAATCCCTGTGTCCTCTCTGCCTATTCTTCTATTCTCATATCTTCCTTTAACTGGATGCCTGCTCTGTTTCCAGGTCCTGTCCTTGCAGCACAGTGGATCCAAAGACTCCTCTCAGTCCCAGTTCGCTTCTTACTGGAAGCCCATCCTCTCCATGGACGCAAGCTTCTGGCAGAGATGGCTGCACATGCATCGCATCACTATCATCCTTGAACATGACATGTGAGACTTGTTTAGTGTTTTATTATTTAAAGGTGATTTACGCCAATTAGACTAGATAGATTATAGATTATAGGTGTATAAACTCATACATCCTTACACAAATCGTTTTGTGTCTTTAGGCCTGTTCCCAAACACCTGCACACAGCTGGAAACAACGGACGCTACAGCACCATTCAGTGTCGTATCTCTCAGTCTGCCCTCACATCGCTACTGAGGGACTGGAGCAGCTTTGTGCTGGTGGAAGGTTACTCATATGTTAAACTCATATACAGGTGAGCCAGTGGAAACATATTGAAATCACACTAATTAAGATTACTGAATGAATCAGTGGTAGGTGATATTTATGGTGGTATTTAGCAGCTTCAGTTTTGATCATTTTCATGCCCTTAATAAATCTTAATAAATTAGAAAGGTTTCTAATGACAACTACGGTCTCAGCAACATCTCTTTTTGGCTCTGAACTCATCAGCCAGACAAGGACACAATGTTTCTTGTAGATAACTTGGAACCGTTGTGTAACATTGTTCTTTAAAATGACACATTGCCACACCCACAGTATATTCTGCCTCTACAGTTCGTCTGACCAGCCACCTACCTCCTTCTACCTGGTCCGTGTCATCTCCAAGACACCCTGCGTGGTGCTGCGTCTGGGCTTCCCTATTGGTACACCAGCCCAAATTAGAAACAAGGTACTGAGAGTCAAACACACACTATGTGCAGTCCAGAGTCTCTGGACATTTGGACACATTTTCTTTGACTCCACCTAGTGTTTAAAAATAAAAAACAACTTCACAATAATGACAGCTTAGCTTGTTTGATCTAAAGCACTGCACATGCTTAATGATGTTTAATTTAACATTTATAGCACTGAATTGTTTGCCATCAACATTTGGTGATATAAGTAGGAAGTAATGTTTTGTATGATTTGTACAAATGATCATCAGAGCATAGCGACTGTGATCATCAGTCATCTGTACACAATGCATTTGTTGTTTGCGTGTGTCTTCAGATTGTGGACGAGTTGCGAGAACAGATCCTCAAACTTCGATTTCCTCATCGCGTTCAGAACAAAGAGGCGACCCCCAAGACCAAGAGGAAGATTATTGGCCACCCATCTCCGTCCAAATCTCCCTCCATCCCTACTCCCAAACCTGCGTTATCAGACAGACCCTGTGTGGTGGTGCTCAACAAGCCTCTGGAGAAGCTGCTCATAAGGTCAGGCCATGTGATATGAGAGATAACAGAACAGAAAGTGACCAGACAAGGAGCCAACTGTGCATCATGGAACTCCCCAGTAATAAGTGGCTGTGACCATCTGCTTTTCAGGTATGACAAGCTGCCACTGGACTTCAGGACTCCCTTCATTTTCAACATGGAGAACTTTCTGCAGCCCTCTAACAGCACAGTGCCCCTCAGCATGGCAGCGAACCGGACAGCCTCCTCCACGCTGGCCTCCCTGTCCCGTTACTTCTTGCACCGACGCTGGGTGTGGGCTGTGCAGAGCAGTCAAGGACAGGCTGTGGCCATGCAGGCTGTCGCCCACATCCTGTCCATGCTCTCTGAGTGAGTTGGCCATGTTCTAGTATTGTGTGTCTTGAGTGAAATACACAAGGTATTATGTGCTTATGATAACTTTTAACAACTCAAACTATTCTTACTCAGCTGAGGGAGAGAGCAGGGCCTTTGTTTGAGAGGCTTGTTATAAAGTAGATACAGGCTTTTCTTTTTGTTTTAAGGTCATTTGGCCCTGCTTTACTTATACCCCATTGTTTAGTTTTACAGTTCAACTGCTGCTCACACTTTCTATTTTCTGACAGAAGTCAGAATTTAAATCTCTTGTTGTAAGATCATGATGTTTTATACTGGACTTTCAACCAGGCCCATCAGCATGATCCTCCTCCCCCTACATGATAGACATTCAATTTTGAAATGTAACCTAACACAAGTAGAAGTTGAATTGGAATTACAAAGTAAAACCAAGACCAACAGAGTTATGAGTGTGGTACCAATGGTGTCAGTTCTGTGGAAATATGGAGGTTGTTGGACTCTTTGTATGTTATCTTTACATTAACAAAGTAGCATGCAGTCCAGAGTAGCTTCAGTGGTCAGTACTGCTCCAGGACGACGCATTCAGGGACAGAGTATAATTTCTACATGTTGTGAGGCTTTCAGGATAGTACAGAGTGTAGGTGATCTTTGTTTTCCCAAAGCCTCAATCCCTGAAATGCAAATCAAAAACCAGAGTCTGAATCAAACTATGCATTTGGAGACTCGTCATACCCCACTATTACTGAACACTAGTTGAAAAAATGACATTTAGTGGTATTAACTGTTACTGGGCTCTTTTGTAACTAACATAGTGGTTTAATGATCCACTGTCTGAAAGCAGCCTGTTAGATGTAATATTATAAACATAGAATGTCATTGTATACCATTCATTCAGTGACATAGTTATATACAGTCATGGAAGCACAATCACAAATTTCACGTAGAAGCTGATACCACACAATATCACTGAAAAAATCGCAACAGAGTTTATGAAACATACAATTTCCATCACTGCCAAAGCTTTTGACTTTTGACAAAACAGTTAAGCGGCAACATTTTAGCAAGGCAATTTAGGAAGGCAATGTTTGTTTTGTTGTTTTTTGTTTTTGAAAAATGTAACCTGAGCTCTGTTCATGTCTGTAGCATCCGTGTATCAGAAGGTTTTCACTTCGCCGCCAGTGGAGAAGGCATCTTAAACATGGTGATCGAGCTGCCAATGAAGGTAAAGGCACCATGCGGTTGCTGTACAGTGCTGCAGTGTTTGTGTACATTTATGTGCAGTGTTTCTTGCATTCCCAATGAATTAAATTTCTGTCCTCAGGTCATGTCAGGAGACACGGACACAGAGTGTCACTCTTGCAT
This sequence comes from Helostoma temminkii, assembly GCA_900302695.1. Classification (NCBI taxonomy): domain Eukaryota; kingdom Metazoa; phylum Chordata; class Actinopteri; order Anabantiformes; family Helostomatidae; genus Helostoma; species Helostoma temminkii. The sequence continues at coordinate 4,888 of OMLM01008668.1, forward strand.
TGTTCAGTACATCCTCTTTCCTCCTCAGGCTACCTCCACTAAGGACAGGTATGGCTCAGCGTAACCATCTGTATATTTTAAAGACTTAGGACTATTTTAAGACTTAACAAAATTGGAAAAAGAAAATGGCAAAGATGATCTGGCTCTGATTGTTCTTGGAATAGGGTTTTCTTTCCAACTAAAGACTACCATGTGTTATGAACAGTCCTTCAAGAGAAGCCATGAACTTGTACCACAGGAATGTACTGACCCCTTAACCGAACCACTTATCTTTGACGGGGCTCTAGCTTCTCCACTGATGATGACAACGACACCGAAGTGGAGGCTGTAGATGTGGACACAGAGCTGAACCTTGTGACGGAGTGCTGGGTAGAACCACAGAGTGGGACGGTGATGAACTGTATGGACCATAATCGCCACTTCCAGGGCCTCAAGTACCACGAGATCCCTCAAGCAGTGTGTATAACAAGTTCATACAGCAGCTAGTCCCAGAGTGTAGTTGGTCCCCACATAGAGCTGAATGTAGTAACAACAGATGTAAAGCTATTTACCTTTAAGAAGGCTTGATTGATTTAATAGTGACCTGTTGTGTTGAAACAGATTTTCCCTAGAGATCTGGCCTGCATGTCCACCATGATGACCTTTGAGTATCTGATGCAGCTGTGTCAAAATAAGGATCAGGTCTGTACGCTACCAGCTGGCCTCAAGGATGTGAGAGGTAATAAAATTTTCAGTTGTCTCATACACATTTGTGATGAAATATTCATAATGTTCTTTCAAGTATTATAAAAAATACATTGGTAAGAAAAAGTGAACTGTTGATAAATTGGTCACAAAGTGGGATCAGATCTTCACCAAAGTTACAAACATAACAAGCACAATTTTTAACTGATAAAACAAAAACACTCATGATTTTTCATGTTTTTATTTAACACATCATTCACATCATCCGGTTCAGACAGATGAGTTTGGCTGGAGGTTTCTGTCACTGAAGTTTTCCCTCTTCACTGTCTCCTAGTGCTGCTTAAAAGGGATTTGTTGGGTTTTCTATATAATTGTTGTATTGTTATGTTCTGTAAGGTTTTAAACCTTACATTATAAAGTACCTTGAGATTACTTTTGTTGTTTTGGTGATATGATAAATTCAACACACCCCGAACAACCAAAAAAGTTCCTTTGTGAACTAATGGGATTTTGTTCTGTATGTGCAGGAGAAGCTCTGGTCTCTGAAGGCAACATTCACATGGTTCCTTTCCAGTTTGACCTCATTCATCTGTTGCCCAAATGCCAGCAGGTTGAACTCTTCTTCCACACATTCAGCACAGGTACTGCACTCTAACAGCTCATGTGATAATAATACACATCTACTATGATATACTTTTTCTGTAGCAATTAAACATGCAGATGTCAATAAGTAATGGTTTGATGTCATTTGTGTTATCACGTCTTTGTCCCCAGTGGTGGAGACTGATGAGCAGATTCACAGTTCCCACTGTTTGCCCAACGAGCTCCTGCTCGGCCTCTTTCACAGCAGCCTGGAGCATGAGCTTACTGACAGAGAGATCCCATTAACTGACAGCGACCACGTCGCCTTCATGCACCACATCTTAGAGAGAGAGCGAGATGGCCACATTGCACCTTTCTCCTTACCTGTTATTAAAGGTCAGTTCATGTGTGTTAAACAGGTTTTTCCTCATTAATTAGACCTTCAGGGCTTTTAAGCCATCACAAACATCTAGAAACTTGCCTGTGTCTTATGTTGTGTGTTTTCTTAGAGGAGTGTGTGAAGCCTCCAGACCGGCAGGACACTATGACGTCGTTCCACACCACTGGCAGCAGCAAAGAGGTGATGGGATCTACCAGCACTTTACAGGTAATGCCATCCATAAAAAACCCAGACATAATACAAGACATAATCACTTTTTTGTGGGTTTGTACATTAATAAAAGTTTCCTCTCTGTCTTTGGCAGAGTTTCAGTAATGCAGACCTGGTGGATGAAGAGCCCTTGCTGGGAGACAGGAGCTGCTCTACGCCGCAGTGGAAGTGCTACGCTAAGTACATCAACTCCCAACAGATCCTCCTCACCTTCCTCCCAGCCTCCTTCACAGGTACACTTTAAGTTTTGATTAGCTTCACACAGGGATGACCTGATTCCTAGATTAGTTTGGTCTTTTGAAATTGGTCATCTTCAAAGAAGGAGTCCGGTGTATATGTATGTACTTAATCTGAACACCTTATTATGACTGTGTGAACTGAAGCATCCACTTGGGCTCAAGGGTGAACTTGATGTCAGTGGTTTAAGGTCACTGTTATAATTTCATAGACTGAAATTATTGATGAAATTGATAAATGGGAGAATGTTGGCAATAAAAACGAAACAGCAGGATTCAAATGACCAAGACACAAGACATCAGCAAGTACAAGCTCAGCCAAGAAATGATCAGATTTGATAAATTGTCACATGGTTCTTATGGTTTGAACAATATTCTAATGCAAAAAAAAAGTAAATAAACATGGGCACACACTTTTGCAGATGTTCTGATGTTGATGGCGTCAGGGCTGGAGCCTCAGAGTAACATTAGCACACAGGAGGAGGATACGCTGACTCCCAGCATCAAATCTCAGGCTGACTCCCTGTCTGGCTCCACCAGCGGCCTTGAGAGGTCTGAGTCTGGTCACAGTCTAGCCAGTAAACTGCGAAGGAGCTCCAGCAGCGGACAGGTCCCCGCCAGGTCCCCTGTGTTCTCGCCGTGGTCTGAGGGCCAAAATGGGCCTGGTGACTCACTGATACAGGACCAGGACAGCTGGGACAGCAGGGTGTCAGAGACAGACACTGGTACCCTAGGCTCAGGTCAGTGCTGAGCTCTCTCTTCCAGGGTTGTAGTCAAAACCAGGTTAAGGGCCTAAATTAATTCAGTTTCCTTACTACCAAGTATGATAAATTTATTTTTGGGGCCTTAGAATCTTACAATCTAACAATCGTAAGATTGAATGCATCGTACAACTCTGTCCCTCGACCCTCAACTCAGGTACACAGTGTGCTTCTTGTTTTTAGACGTGGGAGTCCAGTTCTCTGAACCACAGAAGGCAGATTTCCTCATCACCTTTAGCAGACAGGTTTCCCAGCAGAGCACCGGCGATAGCAGCCAATTAAAGTGTCCAGTCTACGTCTACAACTGCTCTCTGGAGCAACTCAAAGAGCAGCTGGTGCATCCCAACTCCACTCGTCATCCCAGGGACATCTTCTTCAGGTACTGAGCTCATAGAAACACAGAGGCAGGGTCCAGATATTGAAAGAGACAACTGGTACCACTGTGGAAAAGAGTTCAGTGATTGAGAACTTTGCAGTATTGCTCACTATCAATTGTTAAAGGATCATTCCAGTTTATTACAACTTGATTCCTATTTTTGTAGTTGTGTCCGTCTTTGCCAATATATGTTACAAGTAATAGCAGAGCTTTGGTGAGCAGTGCAGCAGCAGTCCATATGTACTGTTGTGTATAGCACAACATTTTTAGAAAAATTAAGCTACTTTATGAAAACATAAATACAAGTCCAGTTCACCCCTTGAAACATAGCTTCTCATGAAATGGCAGCATCACTCACAGCAATCTAGGCAACCCGTGAGAATGGAGTAATGAAGTGGAAGAAGCCCCTAGAGGAGTCCAGGTGCTAGACTGGCCTGACTACAGTCCAGACCTTTGAAAATATTTGGTGCATCTTGAAACAGAAAAATACAACAAAGAAGATCCAGGACTGTTGAGCAGTTAGAATCCTATATCAGACAAGAATGGGTCAACATTCTTCTCCCTAAACTCCTGCATCTGGTCTCTTCGGTTCCCAGACATTCACGCACTGTGTTTACCACAGTGGCCCTGTCCCAGATAATTTGAGATGTGTTGCTGCCATCAATTTCGAAATGACCTTATTTTATTCTTAAAATAGTCTCTAATTGTTTGGAATTTTGGTTGTATTATTTTACAGAAGAAATTAAGTAAAAAATGGGACAAAACATGTTCCCTCTGAGCTGCTCTAGATCATTTTGTGATCATTCAATCACAAGGCTTTCATGGCCAAGCTGTAAAGGTGGTTGTCAGCTAACACAGTTGTTAGCTAATCAAGATAAACTGTTGGCTTATTTACAAACGCTTTGATTGTCTGAAATGAAATTTTCAAGCTTCTGTGTTCTTCAGATATGATTTAGGGGAGTACAGACTTCTAAAAATGATGGGCAAAGCTGCACAGTGAAGATCCAAGTTGTAATAAATGCATTATCCTGTAACTGAACCATTCCCCACCACTGTATGAGCCTGACCCTTTATTTTTTTTAACGTGTTTGTGTCTCTGGTTGTCTTCATTGGTGAGAGTAGAGCTCAAGATGCTGAATCCTGGGAGATGTATCAGCAGGTGAAGTTCAGGTAGCACAGCTCAATTCTGTTTCTCTGCTCTCCCTCAGCTTTGTCTTGTAGAGTGGGAAAATGTTGCTTTTCTAATACTGCAGATTCCAACACCTCCAAAATCTTCCCTTCCCAGGCTTGTCTGTGCTTCCTCCTCAGGCTTGTGTTGCTACACACACACACACACACACATACACACACAGATCTGAGTTGTAATAAATTGATTTTTGTTCACTTAGCTATTGGTCAATGTGGAACACAGGCTTTTATCTCCAGTCAGTAAATCAATTCTTTTTCTTTTGGACTTGTTTGAAAATGTAAAGATTGACTTTACCTTTTTCTGCTTGTTCAGCTACATCAGTTAAATATCTTCTACTACTGTAATGGGTCAGACATCTAATGGTCACAGACAGGCACTGACACTGATGAAATCACCAACATTTATCACCAGATAAAATACTCAACTGTTGTGCGATGCCTTGTTTTGAGTTGGTTATCCACAAAGAATCAAAAACTGAGTAGGCTTTTAATGTGTAATGATGATGCGTTTCAGATTTATATGTTTGTTCAGCAATCTGTATGCGACCAATTACAGCAAATACGTTAAGAAATCATATATTCATTTGGTAATTTGGCCATGATTATAATGACATCACATGTATTTAGAGTTAACAAGGTTTAAAATATAATATATATTAATAATATAGTAATATAATTACTGAGAAATTTGTGCACTAGACAACATTTGTTTGTTTTAATGATTTATGAACAAGGTATTTTTTTATTTGTAGGACCATATACACTGAAGCAGGGATTCTATTAATCAAATGACATGGAATCTAAAAAATATTAATAAAATGGTTCATCTGTGCTGACAGAAAACAAGAAAACAACAAAAGTTTTCTGCTAGATTGTTATACTTGGCTATGTACTGTGCATGTCAGATAGTTGATTCATCGGCATATGATGATTCAATCTGTTGGTGATACACGTGTTACACATGCAGCGGTGTCACATTACAGCACATCGTTTTTCTTCTGGGGACATTTTAATTGTCAGCCTCTCTTGTGGTTTCTTGCCAGTTTCCGTTTGTATAATTTTTGATTGGAGATCCATGTGCAGTGTTTGGAGTCTGGAGTGTGAATTTACATTGAAAAAACTCAAAAAAGTTTTTAAATGTTAAAATAAAGTTATAATTTTTTTGGTGGGACACTTGAGGCTCTGTACACCTGTACATGTTGCTCTATGTGTTTAACTGGTTCGGTGTTTATCCAGAACATTTTGAGCTTAGACAGATGGTCTCTGTATGATCGTGGTATGACTGTGCTTACTCTTGTTTACGGATGACTGTGTACTCTATGTTTCAGCAGTTTGTCACATTGGAGGAAAACATTTTGCTGCCAAAATACCATCTTTGGTGACTAAGGTTGCTTTTTTTCCTGTTTGGTGACCATCCTATAGTCCTAATAAAATAATTTCAGTACAAGACTTCAAACGCATGCTGTGGAGGTTCAGCTGTCCCTCTCAGGCTTGTTGGCTTCTCTGACTTTGCTTATTGTAGTGGACATATCCTAATGCTTAATTAAACAAATGCAGTTGTTTCCATTTTAATGTGTTGTTGTACACAAATGAGATTACAGTCATATGGAAAATACTAGATTCACTTAAACTCCATGTGGTTTCCACAGATCCTTCATTAGTCTTTGCAACTCAGTGATTATCGTGTCTCAGTGCACTTGCTGTGCTGTTGTCCTCTGGCAGGTCACTGTCTCAGGACCGCAGCAGTCCGTCACCATGGACTGAACTCCTGGCTCAGCCTCACAAACACAAGGAGCTGGCCAATTACTGCAGTCTGCTGCAAGAACATTACCACCAGAGCTACGTCAAAGGTGACACCCTCCTCTCCTCACTTCCACCCAACAACACACACTCAGAAGATGCTTGTGTAGGAATTATTAACAACAATAAGTAAACTGTTTATCTGTCACTATTCTTTTCTTGTGCAATTCAATAATTACTAGTGGTGTAGCAGCGTCCATGTCCACGATTCAAGAAGATAGAACTAAGACACAACCAGTCCCTCGACACCCAACCTGTTGTCAGGTCATTGGGAATTTCTCTTGCGCAGTGAATTCTCTCGCATATTAATACTTTCTAATGCCAAACATACATACATACATACATGCATACTTTGTGTGCAGGCTAATAAAGAAACATTAGGCCTTATTCATTAGTTTTCTTCTTAAATCGGTTCTTAAGAAAATGACATATCCTTAAACCACATACTTGCTTGTACCTTCATTTTGGACTGATAAATTCCATTGTTCTCCTAAAGTTAAAAGTGTCTTCTAATTGTTCCTATATAGCATAAACTCCACACCAGACAAGTCTGCAGGGCAGTTTGTATAGAGTGTATAAAGATGATACACTGTTATGTAGAGTTCTGCATGCTCTACAACTTTGATTTAGAAGCATTTTATCATATCTGTATCGTTCTGCCACAGTAATTTAAGAGCAAGTGCAGTGTGTTCTTTTTTTAAAACACCAATGAAATTCCTCTTCTTGTGTTCCTCAGGCGTGTACCGCAGCCTGCAGCAGTCCTACAGCATCAGCTCTCAGGACATCCAGATCGCCATGGACTACTGTGAGGAATCCCTGCAAGAGATTGACGTCACCTCCTTCCTGCAGACCCTCTGTGGGCACATCAGGGTGTTCAGGGAGCACGGCGATGTTCCAAAACCTTCAAGGAACTCAGCCACATTTATCATAGGTGAGGTGGAGAAGGCTCGACCAGAGGACAGAGCTGCCTTGACGTCCTCGTCCAGGTAAGACTAATTATCAGAGGAAGTGATTCTCAACAGGAACCTTGATCATAAATATGTTACACTTGACAATTCTTGTCTGGGACCCTCAGTAACAATTTCAAACTAAAGTATTTAAGTATGTATATCTTAAAAAAAGGATTTAATAAAATTATTTTATTTTCTGTATTCTTTAAATAATGAATCTTTCTTCAAACTAAATGTAAATAAAAACACATACTTAATATAATAATACATAAGATTTTAGAGGCATATAATTTCCTACCTTTGACTGAAAAAGGCCAACAGGAGTTTGGAGCTTGCGTTCTACTTTCAACTGGAGGAGGCCAATGTGCGGTTGGAACTCTATTCTGAGTTGACCCAGTCCACATTGTTAGAGGTTCTTGCCAACCTTTGTTTCCCAAACTTTGTCCATGCCAGAGGAAGTAGATGTTACTTTCAGCTGGGGGAAGCTAATAAATAGGAGGTTATAGCTCAATTGAGATATACCCCTCCCCCATTTTCAGGGGTAATCTACAACATTTATTTTATAACATTGTCATGAAAATAAATGGTCGGACCTGCAGAGGCACACGGGGTCCTATTTTTGGCTTTTAGACAAACAGATGGACGGCAGTGAGACCCAGCCTAAGATGTTCCCCATAAAATTTAGTATGTGTGCCAGTTTTCAGCTGTGGGGGTTGTCCCATGTTTATAGGGGCAAACAGATAGACAGATGGGAAAATTTACAAAGTTATGGTCAAAGTGGTCTTATGTATGTCTGTCACAGCCACATTTTATAGAGACAACGTTTATAAGATAAACACGGTAATACTTTCTTTCTTTGCTGCTGTTTATTCTTCTTGTGTACTTCTTCTTCTGCAGTTGTAGTTGAAAGATGTGTTAGACTCAAGTCTATTGGTGACAGACAAATGTATAGAAAATTGACTATATTGATATAAATAACCAGCATTAAAACCTTTATTGTTTATGGCAATCAACTAAAAAATAACCTTAATGTAAAGTATATTTATGACATCCACTACTTTTATAAACTCATAAACTAAACTCATACTTCATAAATATTTGACACTGTATATGCTTTTTGGCTTTAGCATCATCTTAGTGTCTTGTTAGCCTATGGCACTAAAGTTTTTATTGGGTCTTCTTGTGACCTATTAGTTGAGGATGTATATGTTGCATACTGTCCACTAGATGGTGATATTTACCAGATTCTACTCTAGATGATACTCTGAGAGTTTCTGCGTGATGTCCGTCACCTGCTGACATCTATGAGGCTCCGCTTCTCCCTGACATCTCTGAGGAAGCGGGTGCAACATAAATTTGCTGTGGTGGTTGCACAGGTTTCTGATACATTGAATTTTCTCACCATAGTATTGAAATGGAGGACAGCAGCGAAGCAGAATCCAGAGGGAAGTCCCATGCTCCCACACCTCCTCCAAATCTGCATGAGGCCAAGATTTCCAAAATCCCAGAGTTCCCATTGACGTTGCTTCAAACGCAGCATAAGTGTGAAGTGTACCCAGATCTGCACAGAATAATACAGGTGTTGTCTGAAGGCTGACAGCAGATTGATTGATCCTCTGTTTGCAAATTCACAGTTTTAAAGTAGAATGCGTTTTTCATTTTGACTGTACATGAGCATGAACTACAAGTTTAAACTGATTCCCATTTACAATGAATGGTTTCACAGGACAAATTCATGCAGATCGTGTCTCAGTATTTCAAAACCGTGCCGTCCAATCCAGACTACTTCTTCTACTGCCCATCGTCATCCAAGAAAGAGGTTAGTTAAAAAAGGTGTTAATTACATTACATTATACAGTTACATTATGTCTGACATTTCTTTCTTTGCTTTAATGTGGCATTATAATCTTGTTAAAGTAATAAAAAACATATAAATATGTATTTATTTAACCTAGACTACATAAACAATTGGACTGTGTTTTGTATCCTCAGGAGGACTCAGAGGACGGTGAGACAGAGAGAAGACCCATTGAGGAAGTGGTGTCAGAAGCTGAGCCAGCTACGGAAGACGGTGAGGATAGTTTACATTTTCATTGTAGTTAGGGGCTCTTGTCAATTACGCTGTTTAAATCTAAAAAAGTATTCACAGTAAGTGGAAATGTTGATTCTGCAAAGTTCTTCACAGATCAACAAACCTAAATATGTGACTGACTTGATTGAAGAATATTCCATTTCTTTGCCTTCAAAAAGTCTTGAGTTGCTTTCGCAGCACGTTTATTGTTTATGTTTATTTGTCTGCACTGTGAAACTCAGTCCTATCAAGGGTGTAGCTTTTGGCTAAATATGAGCAGAGAGTATAGTCATATACACCTCAGAATTCATCTTTTCTACTTTTGTCAGCAGTCAAATCATCAATAAACACCCGTGAGCCTGTTCCATTGGCAGCCATACGTGCCCATGCCATAACACTACCTCCACCATGTTCGACACATGATGTGGTATACTTTCTATCATGGGCTGTTCCTTTCCTTCATCATACTTTTCTCCTCCACCTTTTAAAGAATGTTTTTGTTTTAGTTTTTTTTTTATTAGAATAAAATAAAATAAAATTTACCATCTGTCTTATAAAGAGACCTATAGGACTTCCTTAGATACCTGGGTCCCAAACATGAAATTGTGCATTTTACCCATGGCCGGAAATTGACAACTCGATGTTATTGCGATTTTTGGAGAGAAGAAGAGTTGTTCTAACCATACAGATCACTTCCAATGAGTTGTCTATTTCCGGCTACCCCTTTCTTTGCTCTCAAAGTTACCTCTAAAAACAGGTCCCTTGGGCCCCTTTAATAAAGCATGGCAGGGCCCAGGTTTCCAAAGGTCTCATATAGAATCCTTTATGCTGTTAATTCAGCCTCACTTGCAACAACATCTCCTTTTAGTAGCTCCAGTCGAACAGCTGCCAAATACTAACTTAATACCTGATAAAAATTCTAGACCTTTTTATCTTCAGTCAGTTGCCTGACTCTAAATCTTGCCACCTACCTCCTGATATGACAATGACCAGTTTATTGTTATGCGTGCAGAAAATGTGTCGGGCTTCTGCAGCACGACGGAGAGCGACACGGATCTTGTGGTGGAGTACGAGGAGCATCCAGGTATAAGCTCCCACGCAGAGGGCGAAGAGCAGTCCCTGTCAGACTCCAACACTGTTAACCAGGATCAGGACTCCTTCAGCATCCTAGAGGGCGACTCTCTGCTGGAGGCCGAGGTCCCACAGCTGGACATGCCACCGCTGTTTGTTCATGTCACGTGTTCCGTCAATATGAAAAGCTGCCATGGCTCTATGCCCATACAAACACTGCCTACATGCCTTGGTGAGTATGATCTTTATTGTGTGCTCACTTCCTCAGAATAGACACTCAACATTATTTAGTTGGAAAGTTGTTGCTTATTCCAGGTTTGTTATTACAGGTGAAATTATTTCCTGCCTGGAGAATGCAGAGGCCTTACAGTCTGTGGATTTGAATGAACTCTCAGTCACATTGGATATTTTTGTCCTGACACTACCTCTGGAGATCGAACCCATAGCTGATTTCCAACACAACAGGTGAGTATAATGTAGGAAATGAGGATTATACAATGTTTCGATATGTCTAATAATACATATTTTTCCTGATTTTAATCTTTTATGTGTTGGCCATGAAATACTAAAAATATAGTAAAACACGCACTTGCATACTATTATATATAGATTATATATAGATTTCCTCTTCATGTATGTGATCTCCCCGTGCAGGTACACCTCAGAGAGCAGTGTGTCCTTGAATCGTTCACCAGCACAGCCCTCATCTTATCGCTCTGATGAAGAGATGATGGCAGTGTTAGATAGTCTGAGGGGACCTGGTGTTGATGGGTGAGCTTTCAACATAAGAGCTGGATTTTTCTCTGATTCCGTCTGATTCTGCACATTAACAGGGGTTTATGTTTTCCCCATCAGCATTTCAGGTGATCCTTTATCCAAACTCCCACTTCCTCACAAGTTAGCCATTCTGGCCACAATGGATGAGGTGAGTGTTAATCTTCTTAATGTGATTAAAGCAGCAACACAACAACACAATGAGTGATAAACATGCTCTCAGAACAGAACTTCGCTACTCAAATCTTCTTAGCCTCTACTGTAGATACACTGTGTGATAGAATAGATTCGTTTTTAACAGGCAGGTATTTAACAGAAACAACACAAATTAGAGAGCAGGAAAAAGCCACAAAATATCAAGGTCCCATTTAATATGTTAACATGCACTGAAATAACCAGGTAACGGTTGACAAATTCTCACGTGAGCTCTCATGTAAACAGGAAACTTTCAGCTTCCTTGAGAGTTTTTCTTCCAGAAAATCTGCATTTCTGTGCCATGTATGCGTGTAAACAGGTTCTAATCAGCTTTATAAAAGCATATGTGAATCTGCAGAGAGGAGCAGCTGGATGTAAAGAGTCAAGTAAAATTGAAACCAACACAAAATGTCCTGTAGACATCTGAATAAGTTGCTGAACTGTGTATTTGTTTAATTCAGACAGTTTGCTCTGTGAAAAGAAGATGTGAGTTGATGAGCTGCCTGATTGTAGCAGTGAGCTTAGATCCCGTCATCCTTGCTTCTAACCAACAATGAATCGCTTCTAGTCACCATAATCGAAGTTGAAAGTTATTTAACTTATATTTTTATTAATTCTAATTGTGTATATAAATGCTCGTTTGAAAATGCCCACTGTATCTTTATTTATTTTATATTCGCAGTCTAAAAGTCTGCATACATGTACTAACCAAATAAGGTTTTATGAGCTGGTAGCACGTTATGGTCTGTTAGTCTTCTTGATATTGTAAGGGTTCATTTATTCTTCGCTGAAAACTTTGACATCTGTATCTTTGCTGTTACTGCACTCAGGCTGGCTGTGCTGTGTGTGTTTCAGATCCGTTGGCTGCTGGAGGATGAGATCGTTTCTGCTCTGCGTCACTCTCGGGTCATCAGTTCGGCCACGCTGCAGAAAGTAGCAGAGCATGTATTGCGCTCCAGTGGTCGGCCACACTGTCACTGCGAAGATGTTCCACTTCAGTTTGTCTTTGGACCTGAGCAGTCTCTGGAGAAATTTAAAGAGGCAAGGACATGCACACACACTGCTCCAAGAATGTTCTCGTTAAGGCAATTGAAGCATTTTGTCTTTACATGGAATTGTACTGATAATCTGAAATATACCTTAGGCCAGTGGTTCCCCGGTCCGGGTCCACATCAGACGGGAAAGATAGACATTATATAAATAAACTTTATTTTTACAAGATTTTTTGTGTGCATAGTCTGGTCAGCTTGGCAGAGGTGTGTGCATCCTTACAGTTGCTGCATCTTATCCAGTCAGTTGAAAGCAGCGAAAGCAAACAAGGTTAGACCATAGATCCTGAGTTTTAGCAGCAAGAAGATGTAACTGGTTAAATTCATATTAAAGAAAGGGGAAATGTATATTGAGTAATCAGACCTCACTTACACCAGAATCAGCTGCCGGGCTTCAGTATTTCATGTAGACAGACAGTGTAGCATTAGCTGCAGAGTAGCAGAGCAGCAGCAGCAGCTTGTGCTGTAAGCATTAAGCAGCAAATGAGAGAAACAAGTGGATCGTTCAAAATTCAGTGTTCAGAGATGAGTAGACACACAATCATCCCTTCATTTACCCTGCAAAAAACACAGTAAGACTGCTAAACTTGTGCTATGATTGCTGAAAAACACAAAAGACATCCATACTCTTTTACTTGTCTGTAGTCAAACCTTAATGTATTACAAAATAATGTGTTTATTGTTGACCAGTGTGCAATATTCTATTGGTGATGCAGTAAGGGAATACTCAGTATGTGTCTGTTTATATGAGTGTTTGGACTCATAGAAGGTTTCATATATCAGAAGGCTTGACTGGATTGTGTTTGATCCTGCAGGAGTTTCGCAGAATGTCTTTCTCTGGATACTTGCTGAATGGAGAACAGGACTGCTTCTATTACCTGTCCCAGAGCAGGCTGCATCCGCAGAGGATCCACGCTAACAAGAGACTCTCTGAGAGTACTGCAGATCCCTCACAACACACGACCCCATGCAGTGCCAGAGCACAGGTGGAAGAGCATCTGAACAGACAGCTGGACAGTGAAGCAGAGGATCCAGCAGTAGAAGCAGACAGTGAGGTCAGATAGTCATTTCACATACAAAGAAGCAAGTATTGCATTTTGTTAGTGGGCATTTTGCAAGTGATCTACTAAGAAATGTGTCATGTTTAACCTTAGGTGAAAACATGGTGGTGCTCATATTTAAATTAGCATTTTGTGTGTTTTACTGGTGTCTGTCATAAGGAAAGACCAGTGTAAACACGATATTACAAGAAGAAACGCTTTATGTAAACACAGCTCCTATAAATCCTCTCCTATAAGAAACTAGCAACCGCATAAAAATCAGGTTTGTTCTCATTCAGGGCGTCCAGAGTGCGTAGAAACAAGAGTGAGCTGATCATATAGGGAATTAGTCTCAACTGCTGCAAATCACTTTAAGGGTTGATAAATCACAACGCAGATGTATTTGTAAAATTTTTCTCATTGTATTAAGGCAAAACCACCCCATTTCAAAGACACAGTCCTCGGTGGACATCCTTAATAGATCAGCTCATGCCATTTTTAGTGGGTGTTGCATTTTAGTAAATGCAAACCTTTAATAAATCGGGTCCCTAATGTCTGTAGATTGTGCCTAATTATCGTAACATTGCAACATAGAACAATCCTCATTTGTTATCACAGTTCTGAATCAGAACAAATCGTTTGGTTAAATCTATTTGTTCTGTGTTTGTTCTTGTGCTCAGCCATTCCTGTAATGACATTTTTTCACTTGTCTCCCTCAGAGCAAAGACAAGAAGACCATTAGTGTTATTACTGACACTCCCAGTGACACAGCTGCAGATGCTTGTGGGCCAGTCAGAGCCTTGAATCCTGAGGCTGATGATTCTGCTTCCCAGAGCCCAATAAGTATAGTCACGGACAGAGGTCAGCCCAGTACCTTCCAGCTGCAGAATGATCGCTGCACAGAGCCCACCTCACCTCCCAAAACGCCGTCTAGTGTCAGCCTGGCTGAGTCCACACAGTCAGTCTCTCACAGTGAGTGTGTATTACAGTTAACCCACATCCATTGTATTCCTGAGCTTGTGAATTTTTTTTACTTCTTCCCCAACATATAATGTTAGCTGGTTGCAATCGGCTCTTGCTTTGTTTCAGAACTAATGTGTTATCTCCTCTGTATAAGCAGGACTAAACTCTCTGAGGGTTGCTGTATTGTCTTATTTGTGTTTCCTCAGGTTGTGGCAAACTCAGGCCAAGTCGAGTTCAGAGTGTTGTCTCCAGTCAGGGCAGCCTGGACTCAGACATGCAAGGTAAGAGTGTTTCAATGGTCACTCACAATCTCATTTTGACCAGTAATCCACATAAGCACACAGCAGCGATGTGTCGACAGTAATTTAAGTGACCATTGCAGTGCAGGAACAAGACGCTGACATCCCTAAAACCCACCTAGGATTAATCGTTAAACATGATAAGAAACACATTTTTTTTTCTTTACATAATTTGATTTATATTGGGACATTGTTTTATGATTACTAATTATCTGCCAATAAGTAGGGATGTCTTAGTACCAACACCAGTATTGGGTATTGGGCCAATCCTGCCCCTGTGTATGTATACTTGCACTTCTAAAACCTTTCTGAAACCGCATCATATAAGACTTTACAGCAGCAACATTTAAACTTGTGTTGGTTGAGCAGGTAGGTGTAGGTGGAACAAGTGATGTGGAGATATTTTAAGATAAGTGAGGATGACCATAGTAAATCAGACTGCAAGCTCTGTTCTGCTAAAGAGGGGGAGTGAAAACTGCTTCTCCAACTCAAGTACTTTGATATAACATTTATAGAAGTAGTAAAACACACAGTACAATAAGTTTGCTAATGCCAGCAGCAGCAACCAACACTGCATCAAACACTGGAGAAGTGAGTGTCCACATACACTCTGTGGGCTGTTTAAATAACAGAAGCGCTTACTCAGTTCATTGCGTCACTGTTGAAAATATTAGATTCTTCACCTCCTCAGCTGCTGGAGCTCAAGTATGTCATTCCCAGCCATCATCATCACATCTTGGACAATGTCTTACTGAAGATACATGACTTTGTGAAAAAGAAATGTTCACAGCCTCTTACAGGAGGTTGCAGCTGCTTCACCACTGATATTTGGGCCTGCAGTGTCTCCCCACTGTGTCTCATCCGTTTAATAGCACAGAGCATTTTACTCCTGAGAGAAGTGGTACTGATGTGTTGGAAATCGGGCGCAAAATAGTTCGCATCTGACATTTTAAACATTACGTCTTAGCCTACTCCTGCCTGGAAGACATTTATTAATTGAAATGGGCTGGCAGTGTTTACCTGTCAAGTTTTATATGAATTCTTGGATGTGAGCAATAGTTTCCTGTTGTGTATTTTATTTTGTCACAGCCAGAAAGTGAAAAACATGTGATTAAAGTGTTTTTACAAGTTATTGCACTTTTCCTGTAATTGCAGTTTTTTTAATTAAAAAATGCTGCAGCTGCAATATTATTAAGTACTCGTATCAGTAATTGGTTAGGTATCGGCAAGTACTCAAATGTAAGTACATGTATTTGTACTTGTACTTGGTGGTATCAGCACATCCCTAGGAATGAGTTTTGTTTTTTCCAATGTCACTATGTAAAATATTTCTCATTTGGCTCTGTGTGTTTGAAGGTTATGACGGTGGCACTAGTGACTCTGACTGTGAGAGCCCCACCCTGGATGAACAGGAATGTCAGTCACGGCCGATGCCAGACTTCTGGCTGATCGTTAAGATCCACCAAGACCGAGTGACGGTCTACTCCCATTCCAGGTCTGAATAACCAGTATTAGAATCCAACAATTCTCAGATGCTTCTTCACAGTGGTGATGGATTCCATTCATTTCTTATGTTTTTTTGTTGTTTTTTGCAGGTGCTTCACAGAAGGAAAAGAGGTCAGTGCTGAGGAGCTAGAAAAGAAGGAGGAAGAGCAGGAGCTGCCTGAGTACTTACAACTGCATCAAATGGTGGTCAGGAAGATCGGTGAAATCTGCAGAATAGTCAATCAGGTAGATAATCCAGCACAAAACTAGTTATTGAAAAATAAAATATGAAGTTACATTTCCATCTCATGACTGGATAAAAAGAACAACACATATATGTAATGTGTGTGATGAAATAATAAAGTAATTAAAGTAGATACTCATAGATGAAGTTAAACATGACTTCATAGTTTTGTCCACTCATTTAATTTAGTTCTTTCAATTTGTTATCTTTGCAATATCATTTCCTGCATATAGATTTCACACAGTGTCCTTTGCTTGCTGCTCAGTGACTGTCATATGTACTATGTGTGTGTAGCGTATGCTGCTCCAGGACCTGCACGACAGTCATGTGTGTAACTCTCTGCTGGTGGCTGAGAGTGAGGAAGACATCTGGAAGAACGAGTCTCTCTACAAGCAGAGGCTCAACGCATCTGATGGTAAACCAGGAGAAATTTAAACTAGTTTTCGTTACAACTGTTCAGGTTTTTGAGATTGAATGTTCATGCTAAAAAAGGTTTGTGGTAAATTAGAGGTTTTTTTTAACCCTGACCACAGATTACAACACAGAGGAGAGCTACCAAACCAGAGACTACCTGGCAGCCACCATGCAGTTCATTCCTGGACATTTTGCCTGTGAGGTGGTGTGGAGCACAATCATCCACATCCACCCACGCCTCAAGATGGGACCCAATATTGGGGTGTCTAGGGGTGAGTGGTAGATCTGAACACATGTGTGTCCAGCTCCTGCAGGAGACGATTGTGCCAGAGAAGATTTCCAAACTGTTGGCTACTTCTGATTTGTTTTTACATAAGTGAATGAATTTATTTGGCGAACAGCCTCTCAGTGTGTTTTTGTCTCCCTACTGTAGCGATCCAGGCCCTGCGGTCTGTGCTGAATGCTTTCTGTGTGGTCAACAGGAAGAACATGTTCGTCTACCAGGAGCGTACAACTAAATCAGTCTTCTACCTCAGGTTAGTCTTTTTCATCATTGTACAGACTTTGTTTTTTCACCCCTTCTTCACCACATATTTTTCTACATTGAAGACATTTGACGTTGAGATTGAAAGATAAATATGAGACAGAATTTAAGCACCATAGAACAATAGCACAATTTGTATCAGATGACCTAAACATTGGATGAGCAAAGGTATTGCAGCATGTGACTGACAATGTTTCTTGTTACCCAGGTGTGTTCTATGATATTGGTGGTTAAAGCAATAACTAATTCTAAATGCCTACTCTTGGTTTTAGCCTTGGCTTTTGCCTATGAAGACTGTTTGCAAAAAAGAAAATCTGTCATTGGGAAAATACAGTCTTAAAACCAATCAGAGGTGTTGCACAAACACATTATTGGAACAGTTTGGAATCCCCTGAAAAACAAAGAATATACACAGAATGGGCTGGCAAAGAAAACAACAGCTGATGACAGAAGTGTTGTGAGAGCTGTAAAACAAAATCCAAAAGCAGTCAGTGACCAACAACCTCCACAGCACAGGGTGTCTTTCTGATGATATCACTGATGGTGGCAGCAGCAGGATGAATTCAGAGGTGTCCAGAAACTTTTCATGAGCTTTTCTGTGTCTGTGAAGGTTCTGCTTTTCTAATGTTTCACCAGTTCATCGCTTGCTCTGGACTTTGCAGAACTTCCTTGGCTTTCAGATACAACGGATAGAAAACACTGGGAAGGGGCAAAACCAATAGTCACTGGGTAGCATTCGTTGTAAATGGTAGAAAGGGGCACTATAAAGTACATGCCTACTGTCCTACTATACCTAGCTTCATGCATGTTCTTTTTATTGATCTTTGCAGACTCTGTGAAACATCACTAACAGGGAAATACTCAGACGTGGATGGAAACCTCCACGTGACTCGCTCTATTGGGCTAATCAGGAGTCAAGAGCCCTTGTTTTCAGATGACTCAACAGTAAGTGAACAAATGCAGTATAGACTGTAGTCACCATGATTGACAGTGGTCATAGTAACTCTGAATCTAATTTAACTGCCTGAAGACACAAATTGACAATATAATATAAAGCTAAGAAGACTTGACCTCAAATGAATAAATATTAGCAAGTTTAGAAGGATGCGCTACACACTGGTTTTCTTGTGCCTTTTCTGTGATAAAACCAAATCCAGTGTCTGGAAGAGTTAAACCTAATCAACTTTAGATATAATACATATACATATATCATATGCCATCATGCAAAATAATGTCTTTGTGATATCCTCATTGTTTAAGTTAAGTAAGAAACAATATAATCTCTAAATATCCTCCTAATACCATTGTTTCCTAAAATTAAAGGACCTACCATGTCTCTAGCCAAAGAGAATTCACAGTGAAGGTCATGAAAACTTGTAGCTCAGTGACTGTATAACCTCTTTGCTTCTCTGCAGTGAAGATTAAAGTGTGCTCTATGTTGATCATCACCTTAGAACAGTTAGTTTCTAAATGAGCAAGGCTAGGGTAGGAGGACTGGGGTTATGCTTTATGTGTGGGTTACATAAGTCTGTTTTCATTCTGGATCTGGATTCAGAGTGCTGGTGCCAAATTATTGACATCTTTGGGTTCTCTTTCCTCAGGGCCCGAGGTCTCCTTTAGACGGCTCTCGGCCAGTTGGACAAGTAGACAAGCACATCCTGCTTTTAGTACATGGAGTGGGAAGTGCAGGTAAGAGCTGGGAAATATCAAGAACTGATAACAATTAAAATGTTTGGATTCAGCCAAAGGAATTTATGATAGAATTGCTGTGGAGTTGCTAAAACAAATTTACGGTAAAGATAAATAGGTCGTGTTACATTGCTAACAGGATGCTAGAAGAGTCATTTTAGAACTAGAGTAATGCAAAGGAAGTGCAAAATTTTGAACATATCTAAACATATGTGCTCTGCACACTTTATTCAACTCTCCAGCATTAAATGTTTGCACTTCAGAATTAACCCTTAAGGTCCTACCTGCAGCTGCAGTTGTGGAAGTATGTGTTGGTAATTTTTCCTTTAAAAGGAATAAACTAGCATTAGCAAACATAACGTGCTATTGGAAGACAGTACTAATGTTTGCTGATTATAGGCCTCTGTAATTTTATTTAAAAATCTAACAATTTACAATATTAACAATGTCTACACAGTATTTCTGGTCAATTACATGTTGGAATCATCATTTAAAAACTTCATTTTGTATATTATTAAAACATTATTATATTATTAAAAAAAAAAAATCAGAAAGGTGGCAAATACTTTTTCACAGCACAGTATATACACTCACTGGCCACTCTGTTACAGTCGCTACACCTGTAAAGCAATTCAGTAGAGCAGCTCTGCCACCTTATGTACGCAAACAGAACCACCTCTTAGTATATGACTCCACCACCCACTATGGCCTCAATAATAAACATATAGTACAATTAACATCATTCTGACAGATTGAGCTTAAAAACCGAGAAACATTATATTGTACAGGTGTACCCAATAAAGTGGCCAGTGAGTATTAATGACCATAGTATCACATGTGAATAATTCACATTCTGACATTTACATGGTCGTCCACCATCTGTGAATGATTTGTGAACAAATACTGCTCAGTCCCTGCTCTCTAAGCCTTTACAAGAGGGAGGAAGAAGAGCGAGGCAGATCCTGCATAAATGACAAAGCAGTTCTCAGTGACTGTCTAAATGCCTTCAGCTAATCGTGTTGCCTGCAGTGTTATGGGAGGAGGCATTTTGGAGCTGGATGGCAGTTAACACAAATGAATCCCTGAGGCAGTGCTCTGCTCCTCAGTGGAATGAGTTGGTGACAGATGCTGCCCCAATATACTGACAGCAAGGTGACGAGAGAGTGGAGAACAGCCACTGTTGGAGACAGTTTTGCTAACATCTTATGCTGCTCCTCTGCTCTTAGTGAGTTTGGCATAATCCACTAAAACAGCAGGACATTTTTTTTCTGCGTGTCCAGCAGTACTGTCATCTGTCCTGGCCTCCACCTAATATACAAATCATATGTGAGGCTTTAATTAAAACCAGATGCTGTACCTGCTGTGGACATCTTGATGGAGCTGTTGTACTGTGAACAGACTGGGATTGCATCAGTGGTTTCTCAGAGACTTGACTCAATAAAATCTGTTTCTTTGCTCCTTCCACTTACTTTACTTCGAACTCACCATCTTTATTTTGCAACATCACTGGATCACTATAATGAAACCTTCCTAGAAATGTGCATATGTGTTGTTGTGAGGTATAGCAGCTAGGGCTCTTATGCCAGCAGAGGAAAATACAAGAATAAAACTTAATATTTTAACCCTCATTAATAAATCATTATCAAACTTTTTTAACACTGTACTACACAGTGGTAAGCACGTACTCTATCAGCATTTTAAAAGACTATTTATAATTGAATGTTCAGTGTTACCTACGTGGGAAATTAATGGACTGAATTAGCTTTAAACTGCTTTAAACCACATTTCATGGCCTCTCTGAATAGATGGAGTTTGCACATTTTTAGTCAATGGTTAGTCATCGTATGTAGGTCAATTTCAGAGTAATTGCTGTCTTTATATGCTGCCTACGATGGCTGCAAGATACAGTTTAAAGCTTTGAACTTGAGATCACGCTTCACTCCAGTTTTTTGTCCTTGAGAAACATCATATTGGACATATTGGAATTTCTTTGACCCTTTTCTGCATCTGTCTACCTAAATGTACAAATCTAGATTTAAGATTCAAGATTCAAAACACTTTATTAATCCCAGAGGGAAATTGTTTAATTGTTTTAGTGAGTATATATTCATTATGTTGATGAAGTCGCAATAAAAGACAATCTTAAAATTTCATTTGTAAAAAGTCTTCTTCTTCACTTTTTGTTCAGGGCCAGAGATAACAGATGAGCTGGTCAAGGTACTGCAGAAGCGCCTCGATGAGACCACATTGGACATCATCACTGTCATGCTTGTCAGGAACTGCAAGCTGACACCAGCTGATGTGGAGGTAAACTGCTTTTTTGTCAACTCCGTTTTTCAATCAATAAGTAACGGGGAAAGTGCTTTGAAATTTTCCAGGTGCAGTGTTGATTCTTTGTGTATTTTGGGGTCTGATGTCTAATGATGTCTATTTGTGTTGACATGGATACATACTGTATATTCCAGTGAACCAATTACTTATATTATAGCAAAAGTCTATACCAAATGTTGTGTGGTCAGTTCATCCAGCCATCAGGATCTCCAGCCACCGAGGTGATGAACTTCAGGCTACCCCAGTCGTGTCTTCCTTGGCTGACAGCTGTGGCTCACTATCTCAGGCAGAACCTCCTCATATTCCTGCATGTCCCCAAGTACACGGACAGCAACACTGCACACCATTTCAAGGTAAAGGCTTATATACATACCTAAAGAAAATAACTAAAATTCTGAAATTTGAGCAATAGGCCACTCTAGCATCTGCTGAGTTATCTAAACCTTTCAAAACTGTTAACAATAAGGCTATTAATTTGTTAATTTTGAAATTTAGGTTTCATTTCAAAAGATGGATATGAGATGGAAGTTCAGACTTTAAGATTTTATGTGATGCTATGTTTACCTCAATATGTTAAACAGAAAAGATACAGCCTTATTCCTACTTCAAAAGTTTTGCAACTTGTAACTGACAGATGTTTCTTGTTATCCAGATGTGTCCAGATGTGATATTCATTGTTCAAACAAGAACTAACTCTAAATGACTACTCTTCATCTTAGGCCTGGGTTTTACCTGTGAAGATTGTATTTGTTGTTTAAAAATGATCATTAACATGAAAAACATCTGAGCTGGACTCCCAGCTCTGCAAAATCATTTTGACACTTATTGTGTCTTATTGTGATGTATGAAATAAATGCTGACTCGTGTAGTTTGAGCTCCTGAGACTGATTTGTTCTCCTGTTCTGTCTGCAGCATTACTTTCACTTGGGCAGTGACTTGGCTGATGGTCATATCTACCTCTACAATAAACCTGGGGGCCAGGGCACCGGAGGCAAAGGTAATCACAGTCCCCCAGCCCTGTGTGCGTGTGTGCGTGTGCGTGTGCGCGTGTGCGTGTGCGTGTGCGTGTGCGTGTGCGTGTGCGTGTGTGTTCTGATGAC
>OMLM01008671.1:0-43247 GCA_900302695.1 Helostoma temminkii
ACACTACAGCAAAAATCAAACTTGAGACATTCTTCTACTGTTTGCCATCAATTAAATATTCACTGCACTGCACAAGTTATTTTTTTTGTTGAGGTCTGCTTATACTTGAGTTAGAGAAAAAAAGATGTATGAGCTTGTATTTACCTTTTATTATATATAAACAGCACACATGTTGGCATAATCTCTCATCCAGTGCAATCCAATCTAATATGCCAGTTTATTTTCCGTATAATGCCACCACCTACACAGCGCACATCAGGCTAAAAGGTTGACTTCTTGAGAATAATAAAAACAAGAACAGACGTCACAACTAAACAAGAAATGAAAGTGATTTGTGGCTACTGATTATTGGCTCAGTCTACCTTGGACTGTTTAGACAGGAGGACCCACAGGGCATGTCCATTCCACCTGACATGAATTATGGAGGTAATATCTGTAGCCTTCTGTTGAAGAATCCCAACAGCTTAACGATTGAGTCAGCGATGTCTGATACAAACACCAAATATACACCACCCAGTCCAGCCGTACATTACAGCTGTCAAACCAAAGATGTATTATAACAATTCTGGTTGTTTGTCTAAGTTAAATTTGGTATAATTTGGATTCATTTCACAAGTACTGTGGCCACTGTCACACTGACTTAAGAAAATGCAAACTTCACTTTTCTCTCACTGCTCAAAAACATATCAGCTGAACTGGAGTCTCTGTACGTCTAGATGTTTCCAGAAAAAGATATTCTGATTCCACAACACAAAATCTAGTCAAACTGGCTCAGCAGACAACATGGCCTTGTTCACATTCATGGTTTACCTGCTGTGTGTCAGAAAAACATGACACTATAACAGTGTCAACACAGTCACTGTTTAGTGTGGGAAGACAAAAAAAACCAGGCACCCAGAGGCCAGAGTGGAGGGGCCCATGAGGTGACACCGACCCACAAGTGAAAACGCCTCAGGGCATATGCCCAGGGGGATCTTCCTTTACCTGATAGAAGAAAAAGTAGGAAATGAGAGTCCTGAGTTTCAGAAGAAATGGACTGAAGCACTGAACATTAGACTGAGTTTACTCTCATGTGATGTAATTAGATTCTTGGGAATATGGGCCTGGGGAAAACGATGGAGGACAGGGTGAGGTGGTTCAATCAGGAGAGAATGAGGCTGATGACAGGAGGAGGGGTTCAGACCAACAGGGAAGAGGACGATTTCAGTTTGAAATGAGCCTCAGGGGATGGCTTAGTTGGTGGAAAAGCCCTGCTAGTTTTTGCCTCATCTCCTCAGTATAAGCCTCAAGAAGAAACTATCCACGCTCAGATTTTATGACCCAAAGCATATTCTGTTCAATCAGTAAAGGAGACAGAGATTTCCCCAGAGAAAGCCAGGACAAAAGAGAGAAATTAAGTTAAGAAGGTTGTGAGCTAAAATGTTAATGAGAGCAAAATGAGTAATCCCTCCTTATTCCTTCTATGTCCCACAACTAAAGGCCCAGAACCACCTAACATCAGCTTGTTAGTTTATTTGCTCTAATTTGTGACTTCATTGTATTTTAAATAAGTTCAGCAACAGGAGAAGAGTGTTGAGTCTGGTGCCTGATGCGGCATCCATGGAGTTGGATACATCCATATACTGTATCTGCAGGCATCCATGAAAACACAGGCCATAACTCGCTCAGAATCGTTGTGTATGAGCATATAAAACATCCATGTCAGAACCTGAAGTTCATAATACATTTTTCCACTAGTTAATTGTTAGTCTATTTGACAGCTAGGAAGTATTAAGTATTTGAGAAACAATTTAGAGATTTCAAAATTAGAGTTTTCTAATTCTCCAATTCTAATTCATCTAAAAAGATGTATAGGTCACTGATGAACATGAACACACCCTCATCCTACACCTCCATCAAACCATTAAATGCACACTGTCCTCTGCCTGTCAGTCATTCCACTATAAATAGAGTGATGGGCTCAGTGGCTGACCTAGGCTGTGGTGCAGAGCGTCACATAGATTGAAATACCTCCCTATACAGCTGGCGCTTAGCAGGGCAGAAACAAGTCAGGGAAATGGACCAGAGAAGCAGGTGTGTGCGCGCGCACACAAATGCTTAAAAACACAGATCCAGCCTATCTTCTTGTGTCTGCTCTAATTCATCGTAGTGTCGGGCAGATGGAAAACGTGTAATTGGCTTGGTGTGTGTGTTTGTGTCATATAGCTGCCAAAAAAGCAAGTGGAACTTAAGCCAGGATCACAGTTTGGATGAGCCCTTTCCAACACTGGTCTACATCTAGTGCTCAGCACTGAAGCATCTACACACGTTGGCTATACAGGTCACTGACTCTATACAGTGATACAGTAAGTGAAAAGAAATCTATAGTAGTTACTTTGCTAACATGGCTAAAACTGGAGAAAACCACTGAGAGCAGTAACAAAACACGTGTCCATGACAAAAATATTGCATAAGGTTGACATTTCATCAGCAAACAGTTGCTGAATACAGATCCGTTGTTGACTCACATCCAACAAAGACACAGTCGCCTGTGGAAAACTGGTATCAAAATATAGAGCCGGTCTATGTTTAGAGCGGCAAAACAAAGTCACTTTTATGACCTTGTTTGTGCCTTTTGGCGCACAATGATTTGGGCAACAGTAAAGAGCTGTATTTAGACCACACACAAGCATGTATGCCAGTGCACAGTTGCCAATGTGCCTGTGCGCACGCACGCACACACAGCCTGTGGTCAAGAGTCTGGATACTTACGAGAACAAAGCAACACATTTTTCCTCTGCTCTCTTTTACAATGGAGAGCAAAGAAATGACATCATTTGTTTAAAACTGAGATCAAATATAACTACCTTCCCAGCGGCAGTTTTCCTGTGGAAACATTAATGTGATTTTCCCATATGTCTCTGTTACCCTTCAACTCTCTAAAGGCAACTCACTTACATCTTGCACTTGAATAGCCCCTGTTTGTTACACTTGTATTTGTTTTTCCAGCTTCATGAAATTTACAAATGATAAAATATATTCCCACGTGTTTAATGAATGAAGTAAGCCATCAGACAGCCTGTCATGGTAATCCCTACTGTGTGCTATAGATTAGTAGAAGCTATAGCTCAACTGTGGTGAAGAAAGGTTCGGAAGAGCACTGATGATTCCCACAATCCTCTGCTTATCAAACACCTGCTTGAATTCCACCCACACACTCAATGTTTACAGTATATCACACTGTAGGTTACTGTAGCTGATGGCCCATGACACAATCTCAACAATAAACATCTGGACATAATTCTCTCTCTAAAAAAAAAAAATAAAATCCTACCACTTAGTGATAGTTGGTTGGACAGACATGGTCACGAGAGATGATAACATATTAATCAATTTATCGATCTAGCCGTCGTTTGTCCATTATCCATAGTCAGGTCACACTAGTGGAGATGTTACTCGCCCCAGCAACATTTTCCACTTTCTCAGGAAAGCATCCTGTGGCGTTCCCAGGCTAGATGAGCTATAAACGTATTCTCTCCACCAGGCCTGCTTGATTTGGTGAAAAAGTCTTCCTGCTATTACTGTGGACAACATTGTGATTGCGATATAATAAATGAGATGGCTTGGTTTTAAGTAAAATAAGCATATTAATGTTAAATTTAATTTTGACTTAACTTTAATAAAAATCAAAAGGGAATACGTTTACAGGAACAAAAAACTGAGACAAAGTATTGGTTATTTTGGCTCATTCACTTTCTTCCTTTTGTGGTTATGTTATTGCACAGTCTGACATCATAATTGCCACTGCGTCTAGAAGAATGCAGCACTACTTTCCAC
The DNA here is from genome assembly GCA_900302695.1 of Helostoma temminkii. Taxonomy (NCBI): domain Eukaryota; kingdom Metazoa; phylum Chordata; class Actinopteri; order Anabantiformes; family Helostomatidae; genus Helostoma; species Helostoma temminkii. Next base: position 3,817 of record OMLM01008671.1, read on the forward strand.
CATGTTCTGGATGTACGCAGTTGCTGCCCTGAAGGTATCCTGATGAGATGCCAAAACCACCTGAACTGGCTTCTTAGTACATGTAACAGCTCTACTCTGACCTCCTTCCAGATGTCTGAACTCAGTATTTCGAATGCTGAACAAAACCAACCTGGAGAGGAAACTCATGTTGACCTAAGGTATTCACATTGTTCTGTATCAACCAGTCAGTATCATGCACCATTTTACCTTCACTCATAACCAAGACTCCAGAAGATACTTAAATTAATGCAGCAACTTAATCCCAACCTAAACAGAGCAGTCCATCATTTACCAGCAGGTTAGTAATGAAGGAAAATTACTTAATATTAAGACTGGATGCTAAGTTTTTTTTTATAAATCTATTTTGTGTTTTTTGACCAAGACACTGAAAAAATAAACTTTTCTTATCATTTATTAGTTTAATACTTTTACATTTAGATTTATAAACTATCAGTAATTGTAAGTGAATGGTTGGAATTGTTCAGACAGAACAGTTATCCAGATTTAACCTCAAGGGTCGTGTAGCTTATTGTGCTGTGAACCTACGAGTACACAGAACTGAGACAGTAATTTATTAATCGCAGTGGGAGACTGCAGTGCTGCTGCAGCTACTTCGCATAAATTACATAAAGAGTGAAGAAGAAGAAGCACAATGAAAAGCTAAATAGACTACATAAACCATAAATTACTGCTGAAACTAACTTTTTTATTATTACAATTACTCAGTAAATAATCTATTGTTTTACTTAACCACAGTTCAAGACCAAGTGAAGCTCAACTTTAAATGAGACAAAAGAAAGCATGAAATCCTGACATCTCTGAAGCTGAAGCTGGAATATTTATGCTTAAAAGTACTAAAACAATAAGGTATTTATTATCCTCCAGTTACAAAATAACACCAACACACGACACAGCAAAAAGTGGCAAAGGTACTTCAGCAATGCTGTCTGTGCAGAGACATGATAGGAATGTGGTCTGCCCTTACTCAGACAGCTAAACAAAGTTATCTGCCTGCAACATCATGAGGCTTAAAGCCTCTCCTGTCCCCACCACTGTTTCTGTAGTGCTGTGCAAGTCTGTGGAGTGTGTGTGCATGTGTGTGTGCAAGATATTAATCATCCAAGTCCCTGGAGATGACCGACGCCTTGGGATTTAGAATCTCATTGCCATGGCAACGAAAAGGTCACCTGACACCAATCACCTCAGACATTATGTTTACACTCTCAACACAGAGCATTCAAACGTGGTATTTAACCAGGGTAAAAACACGTTGGCCCAAGCTGTGTAGATAATCAGCCTGCTTTAGGTGCCATCGATAGGCAGTAAGACAATTCAAACGTTCAGTGTACAGAGGTTTAACTGCCCTTCAGGAATTTGCATATGAAGGAGGGGAAACAAAATGTGTAATAAAAACAGGGATGTGTGGGTGTGGTCACGTTTCCAGGAAGTGCAGCACTCCCTTATCTCTCCTCTTTATCCTGCTCTCATGATGCATTTTGCTGCCGAGCGGACAGGTGCAGGAGAGGAATGCTGCAGTTTCAACCTAACCTGTCGAACTGGCTCAGCGTGAACACATACAACACACCCTGCGTGCGTGCACACACACACACACACACACACACACACACACACACACACACACGACAGTTGGACACTGCCGTCTCAAATGATTAAACAATTACCAATTGTTACCACGCCAACAGCTGATTCACAAAATCCCCAACAAATCACAGAATAAAACCTTTTGTCTGTACACACCTACTAATGAAGAATGCTGTTCTCCCACGTAGTACATCAATGTGCTCTGGCTGTATTTGTCATCCATTCAGTTCTGAAGTGAAACCTTGTCTTCACCATGTGTCTTCTATTTCTATGTTCATTAATTGTTCAGAATCCACCACTTCTGTTGTAAACAACTCACAAAGAATGTCTGACATTGGCATCTTCTTGTGCTGTTATCTAACAGCAATCTAGAGACACTGTGACAATAAACAGCAATCTAGCTGTACAGGATTCCAGTCATTCCTACCTACCTCTCTGGCAGCATGGGTGGAGGGTTTATGGGTTAGTATTTGCTTTGGAAGACGTAATGGAAAATGCAGGGCCTCAGGTAGTTTGATAAAGATAAAACAATAGTTACATTAGATTATATCTGGAGATTAAAAGTCTCACGCTGCAGAGTGGCTGTGTTCAAGGAATGTCATAACACAACATACTCTGGGCCTTTACAGTTGATTGTTTGTCAGTGTGAAACCTGATGTATAACACTGCAGACTGTTGAACAGCTTGGCATATCCCAGCCAAGCTTCTTCTCTACTCTACAGAGCAGGAAATGTCAAGCATACCCATGGATGTTAACCAAAAACAAAGAGCCTGGCGGACAGAGGCAACACAATGGATTAAGGAAGTGACACACAGGAATTAGAGTGGAAGCAACAGAGAGCAGAGATAGTGAAAATTAATTTAAAGAAAGCTGAACAACAACAAAAATGTCCTTTCATAAAGGAGACAGGAATTCAACAGCACAGTTGAGTATCAAATCACTACTCATTCCCATTCTAGTTTACCAGCTATTCTTCTGTGATAACATTGTATGTGGTGCTTTCTGTGACCCTCGAGAATCTTGGGACCAAAACACTTAAGCGATACTATAAAATCACTCTCACAACCACAGTATCTCTAACCATGAGGAGAAGACTCCAAACAGGCCTGTCATGAGCGTTGCTATAAAACCCCTGAGTCGGTGTGACAGAAAGAGAGTACTACTTGTCCAGAGTGACTCAGCAGGCAACAAGGCTACAATCCAGTTCCAACTGTCTCCTTATCAGCCCATTTACATCAAGAAGAATAGAAATCAACTGCCCCTGAAAAGAAACACTGTGTCTGTGAGTACTCGGAGCCTAAGAGCCCCACAGGGAAATTAGATTTCTTGTCTAATTTATGAGCTCTGGAGCCCGGTGGAGCTTCAGGACACGGAGGGACGTCTGTGTTCACCAGCAATCTTCTACATATTTGCACCAGTGCATTTTTTAGGAAAACAGATGATTTCTATGTGTTAAACAAATTGGTGCAATACATCACTGGTACAGGAGCCGTCATTTTACAGCATGGTGTGTCAAGAACATCAAAGTAAAAGGGGGTGGGGTAAAAAGACATCTTATAAAAACGTGTTCTGATGTTGCTTTACCAATGCAGCTGTTGGAGAAGATTCACTACCCAGAGAAGGTCGCTTTTGTTTGACAATAAATGTGGCCCCAATTTGCAGCACACAATCAAATTTGGTAGGCTTTCTGCAGGAAGTCATATTTGTATAAGCTAGGCTGACTTCAGCTCTATGCCTGACAAACTATGTCAGGTAGGTAAGAAGTGGGCAGAAAACATGAACATTTCAGTATTTCTTTCAGCACAACTTTTCCACAAGGTCTCCAAAATAAATGGTATTAATTATGAAGTGCATTTCATTGATTGTGCTAAACATCCTTAAGAGCCTCTGGGGCATTATATCCCATTACAGCACGCAGGCAGAGAGGAGTTTTAGGCAATGTGCAGCAGCAGTGGAATAAAAACCATACTGGGGCCTATAAAATAACTGTCAGTGACACACAGCAGACACCTGAGAGACCAAAATACTGATCTGGGCCAACCCCAGCTATGTAAACAGAGCATTCCTGCACAGTACAGAGTGCAGGGAAACGGTGGTGTGTGTGCACACGTGTATGGAACTGTATTCACACATACACACATGCACCCCTTCTCATCAATTCTATTGGAAGAGAGTGTTTAATGCAGTGAGAATGGACACATAGTTTAACTGTATATGTAAGACAACATGTGCCCACATGTGTGGACAGGCAGACACGGCAGTGATAAAAATGAGAAATAACCATATGACAAAGGTCATATGATCCAGCCCAAACTATCCTGCTTATTTAACCCAACATAAAACACAGATTAGTGAAATACAACAACATGACATGGTGAGGAAACAGTCCTGCTGTGGCACTGTGTCCAAGTTGGTAACAGATCAGGACAGTGACAGTGACCAGTGACTGCAGTTAACACTTAAAATATGATTTTAGATAGATTAGGTTTCTGATTCAGTTTGACAACACAGCCTCTCTGAACTGTTTTGTAGTTTACATGTACATTTTAGTGAAGCCTGTGCTTTTCTTTAATTACAAGTATAAGACTTTGCGGCGGGTTTGGGAATTTGAGAAGTGGGTGTTTCCACTAACATATGAGTAGAATGCCAAGCTTCTCTGTGTCAAATGATATGCAATATACGATTTGACAAGACACATTTCCCAACAAGGTATTTTTATTTTTTAAAGCTGTGGACACGACTGAAAATTGGTGAATACTTTCAAAGATTGAACAGTTGTCAAAGTTGTTGTTAAAAAATGTTTCGACCAACTGTCACAGATTTCTAGTCTTTGACAGTCTGGCATATGAGTGTGACCAGCACACTGACCAGGTTAGTAACAACAACCCCCTCAAATCCCATGACAATGGAAATTCACTTGTTCTTGTGCCGGAACACACAAACAGGAACTGGCAGCTTACAGTTTTTATAAATAATTGATGTAAATTATGCTGAACAGTCAACAACCAAAAAGAAGATAAGTGTGCGATCCTGGATGTAGAGGATCCCTGACTGTAGAGCCTAAACAGGCAAATAGAGATAAAATAATGATGTGAAACAAACTTCAGATCAGCTGTAGTTTGTGTAGGTCACACTCAGGTATGATGTTATCAGCCATAGATGTCAGTCATTTATATTTATATGTTTTAAAATCTCTCTGTGAGGACGACTGGCAGCAAATGGGTCTTAATACTAACATCTAGAACCTTTGAACAATGCATACGCACTGCTGATGGTCAGGAACAGCTGCCCTAGACTGGAACACACCTGGATCAACTAGATCCAAACAGATCCTATTCACAGCCAGATATATACTTGCTAAGTGGTGCTTCCCTTTGTGGAACTTCTGCTGCCACCGATGTGCAGATGGTGACAGAGGTGTCACATAAAAACGACGACACATCGAGACGTTAACATCTGTGACTGATGCCAACAGTGAAGAGAGACGACGGACACCAGTGACCCCTTAATTAAGACGCAGCTTTTCCTGTCTTTACTAATTAGTGTCTCATTGTCTAATTAAGATTCTGTCAGTAAATTGTCACATTTTACTCACTGTACTGGTTTAACAAAGCCTGTGCAGAATATGGGGAGTTTTTGAACTCACCAGTCTATGAAAACTGAGAATAGAGTGTCTATATTGTAGTTTTAATACAGTATGTGTACCGACCTTTAAGTGCTCATATGTATATTGACCTTTCTGTCCTACTATCAGACACAGAAAAGCACACAGTATAACAGTGTAATGCTGCCCACCATGCTGTCTTTTCAACTTAAAAAAATTTATAAATTATGCCACGTAATATTTTGACATTATTGTATAAATGGCAAATAAACTAACATTCCCTTACCAATACTAAACAAACAGAAAAACAGTTCTCCTCCTACTACGACGTAGGCCCAAATTCATATGAACTACTCTTCCTTATCCAGTCCAACTTTCAACAGAATGGGTTAAATACTAAAGTCATGTTTGGCATTTGTGTGACCACTGCATAAATATAATAATTTAGTACATGCATCACTAAATTGACGTGGCGTGAAACTACTGGAAATAATAGCATTTAATGTGAGTGGTACAAGTGGTGATAGAGTTGTTCAGCCACTGCCCAGCTTTAGGGACACACAAGCACAGCTGATGCACAATCATTATGCAGAGCCACACAGTCCAACACAGGGACGTCACAGAGTTGCAACAGCTGTTATACATAGTCACCTAACCCATAGCCGCTAACCAGGTAACCATCAGTGCTGGGAGGCCACCTGCAAAGCTGATGGCACAACTATACCTCCCCCGCCATCATAAGAGATTACCAAAGCCATTTGGTGTCCTCACGTCATTGTGCTAACCACAGGGCTCACATGCTTTCTCAATCAAGGCATCAGCGCTCATCAGTATCACACAGCCTGATATTTCCAGATGGGAAAACTGCAGGAATCTCCTCAACTGTGCTCAGACGCACATGCAGAAAGATGTGTCTTCGCAAAGACCCCCACTTTAAAAAACTTTTCTCATTAGGTCACCTCATTAACAGAAATTTCAGACACACACCTGTCACCTTCCCAAAGAGACAAGGTGCAATAATGCCTGATCCCACACCCTAAAAAGCAACTGTCCAGTCACTTCTTCATATGGTGAAGTGGTGTACACAGCGCTATAGTAACAGTGAAACTCCACAAAAGCAACCCAGTCTCCTAAAAATGACATTCCTATACAACTAAACTGCAATTACGCTTACTTTTCTGAGAAATGTTATTGCAACCGGATTACATTTTCTGTCAACTTCATGATAATTTGTTCACAATTAACGTAAATGACAAGTCACAAATACATTAATACTTAACATATTAATTAAATGTCCAACGGAATTATTTCCATTGAATTATCTGATCTACAACATCCCCTTTTCTCTTCCGCTTAAATATTCGATCTTGCAGTTCAACATGCTGATATATGACTCTAACTTTATAAACGTGTTCATGGTTGGGTTTAGACACTGACAGCACTGGGTTAGGGTCAGGGAAAGATTGTGGGCTGGGTAATGTAACAGGTCACTTCACACACAATATCTGCATAAACATTTTAAACACAAACATGACCTGTCTCTAACTCTAACCAAAGAATTTTTCATGCATAAACCTAACCTCAGTCCTTTTCTACACTACACATCCCCAGTCTTATGTTTAAATGAAGTATGTCTGATAATTTTTCCCTTATTGTACTTATAATGTAACAATTAAAGTAAATACATCTTCACAATAATATAAGAAATAAGTTTCTTTTTAACCCTATAGCATTATCCCTTTTATTTGGTACCTTAACAGATACAGTACACCACGGTCACCTCCCATCCAAACACAATAAACGTGCTACTATTCTACGGCTTCCTTACTTCTGATATTCCTCTGTTTTCTTTGTATCAGTTAACCAGCCAATATAAAGCTCTCTTCAGTGCTTTCACACTCTTATTCTTTTTATTAGGAGACTTTAAAAAAGGACAGGGTTCAGGGCTTAGTCAGAATGAACTATCCCTTATTAAGAGCTGTCACATTTCTCATATTCAGACAACAATGACTGTGGAGAAAATAGATGAAGACTTGACAGGGGAGAGATAAAGACAGCAGACAAGGAAGACAGCAAGGAAAGATGAGGAGGCGAAATAAAGCAGAGTGGCTCAGCGAAGCATTGTTGTGCGACGCGTAATTGCCACTGCAGGAACACCCCGGGAGTCTGGGGCTTGTGAGTGTGCATGTGTGTTGTGTGCTTACTGCAGCCAGCAAACAGACAGAATCATGTCTAAATCCTCTTAATCAGGGCTAGACTGTCCTCTAAACCTGTGGATACTCACTTGTTTTGTCTGTGTGTGCACATGAATGTGTGTGAGAAAGCCTCCCAAACACCTTGAATTGATGGGATTTGTGTAAACACACCACAAAGCATTAAACAGAATGTAATTAAAGGTAAAGAAAAGAAGGAAACAGATTAGGAAATAAAGGCCTTTTTATCCTGAGATAAAGCATAGACTTTCTGGGTGCCAGCACAACTACAAAGATAACAACCTGACAACTGCTTTAATGACAACACATTAACTTCATGTAAGCGTCTAAGTGTCTTTTAACTATTCTGTACCACATGAATTCATTCAACGTGAGAGTGTTAAAAATTCACAAGCACTTAAGGACATTTCTTTGTGCTGGAGTACAGTCCCTGGTGATTTAAAAAGAACTCATAAAACCTTCAACTTTTCAAGAGCCTAGCATCATGTTTCATAGGAACGGCCACTTGCTACTGAGTCTAGTCTCAGCTATATTAATAATGCCCATATGCATCTACCAATCCCATCCCTTTGCTTTTTAGTCATGCCCGCTGCACACATATCCACATTGCATGCAAGTTTAAGAACAAAGCAGATGACAGAAAGATTTGGCTACAGTCTGGTACAGAAGTGGGCACATATAGATGCAAACACACCACCGCTACCTGCAGATGTTAGTATGATCCCATTCCTGACTTGTCACAGTACAAAAAGCAGAGCTAACTATGCCTATGATCACTGTCACATTGTAAAGACTCTCACTGAAAGCTGGAAAAGACTGTGTCTGCTACTCCTGATGTGGCTGCATGTTAGAGACTTTATCTTAATATTTCAATAATCAGCTCCTGACATTTGCTGCATTTACTATTAAAAAGTTGTTGCTCAACATGTTGAACAACAACTCGCACTTAATTTCAATTGAAACTCGCACTCCCAACTCCTCACAGACTGTTGTTTTAACAACACCTTAAGTTTATCTCTCATTTACTACTTTCTCCACTGGCACACAGCCATGTTAATGCCTTGGTAACACATCTGTTAGTATTCATAATCCACAGAAAAGTAGTTACGTATACTATTCTGCCTCTCTAACTCTAATACCATATTTCACTCAGACACTCAAAGCAGTGTCAGAGGCTACACTTGCTAAATGCACTATATAAGTGCAAACCATTTACCATTTAAAATCTAACCCTTGTGGTTCGGAGATATATACACAGCTAAATTATCTATGATTTGAAATCTTGGCATAAGAACAATGCAGATAGCCTGAGATGATGTATTCATATTGAAACAGAAAAGGTTGGATAGATATATCAGACAATGCATGTCAATGAGTTTTAAGGTGTGCGAAACACAATAATACAGACCAGTGCTGTAACATATTAACTTAGTAGTAGAAGTAAAAAGGGGTGATAAGGTGGGCAGCTTAACCTGGAACATATAGGGTGAGTGTCACAAATTGACTGACAGTTTACAATGTCAAAAAGCAACTGAAGTGTGGTTAAATGCTACAAATCAACAACAACTGATGCAAGTTGACAAATTTCCTTAGAAATGTCATAGAGCACATTATAGGTTATTCAGAGAAAGACGATTTCTAATGTCATGTAGTCAACCAAAATTTAAAGACTGTTTCTTTTGTGTTTGATGTTTCTTTGTATTAAGGACCGTCTTCGGGAACTTCTAACAAATGTGTCTCACTCATAACGCGTTCCTCACAAATACACACTTCTTTGCAGTGCAAATGAACAGTGTGAGCAGTCTTCAAAGGAAATAAAAAGGGAACCGTCTTACTGCTTCCCCGCCCAAACTAAACTCACCATCATAAATTAGATGTCCTTTCTCTTCCTCTGACAGAGTGTGTAACTGCAGGTGCCAAGTGTGACCAATTCCCATTCACACTCAAATACACCAGCCTACACTTGAGCTAATTAGGATAAGAAAGACCATTCTTCAGCAAACAAGAAGACGTGCACATGAGCATATGTACCTCTTTAGTGGGATTACAAAACGCTCTGCATTAGTGAGACAGTATTTCATGGTCCATTTGGTTGCTAACAGAGTGACCCTCCAGTTTATTTAAACACAGAGCTTAAGCTAAGCACCAATGCACATAAACACAAAGTCTGCTCAGAGTAAGCAAGGCGCTTATACTGTACTCCCACTTTTTCACACACCCTGGAACTGAAGCCAGAGATATTTCCTAAAGCTAGACTATAAGGAAGCAAGCGAAGCTGTTCCACTGCTGTCAGAGAATACAAAGGTGGAAGAGTGGCTGGGGTGAGGAGGGCTGTCAACGTCCCGCTGAGAGAAAGGAAATAAACACTTCCATATGTAATCCCTGCCAGGAACGCCCGCAGAAACACACAGAGGCCTGGAGTTAATGCAGTGACGCAGTGTAGTAAATTTGGGCAGAAGGACCGCAGATAGCAACTCAACCGCCACATATTAAAGGTTTTCTGCTTCCAGAAATGTATAGCTTGTAAGGTTTGTTCATGACACCATCTCTATTTTATAATGCAGCCTGGAAAGAAGTAGTGCAGACACATGTAGGAAATCATGTTGAGTAAAACGAAACACACACATACACACAGTCAGTAGAAAACAAACATACAGTCATTCATATAGTCATATTTATCTTGCAGTGCTTGGAATAGTGTCACTGGCTTCAGTCTCTGGCCCTGACATTACCAATACATACCCTCAGACTGTATTATGTTTCTAATCATCATCAAATCTGCACCATCTATTCTGTGAAAATATATAGTACAAGAACACACACATACACGCCATCAGAGACAGCAACAATATAATGTTTGTCATTATAACACATATCTGTGTATCAGTATTTAAACATTAACCTGAATTATTGCATGCTACTTGTTTTCAGCAGTGTGTGTTTGCGTTTATAGCCAATACTTCTTAATTACATAATCCAATTAATTTATTCACACAGCTTCTGTCCAACCAATGTTAAGGGTGGGCTCTGGTTCCATTTTGGATCTGGTTCCTAGTTGGTAAATTTGCTGAGCTCTGCAGCCACACAAAACGGTACTCTAAACTTTCATTCCCATGTTAGTTCAGTCTCTTTGGTCTCTCTCTCTCTGTGCTACAGATCTCAGCAAAGAACAAAAGACTGATGACATATTCAAACACTATAACTCAGCAAAACTGCAAACAAGGTGGACCAGCTCAAACTTTCCAGTCTTTTGTTTCAATATTTATCTACCACTGAACATGTTAAAGTAATAGTTGTTATACTGTTGTTATACTAACTGTATATGTTGTTTTGATAACTTAAGACAGACAAGTGCTCAGCCTCAGCCTCCACCAGCGTTACAGCATATTGTGTAAGGCGACACATTATATGATGTATGGCAGCACAACAAGTTTGATTTTTATTTACAATAAGTGTGTGTCCAAAATATTGCTTAACTATTTGACACTGAATGAATAATAAAGTAGGATTTATATTAATTTCAGTGTATGACCTGCAGTACACAGGTTGTGTGTTCTGCAGTGTGTCCGTCTATTGTCCTGCTTCACTGATAGCTAAAGCAAACATTACAATCTCTGCAGTAGAACTGGTTAGAGCCTCTTATCAGCTCAGACTAGGAATACCTCTCTAATAACACGCCAGAAAAAAGTGCTGAAGGTCCCAACTACCACTTCTCTCATGATGCGTCTTTATACTGTTGACAGTCTACAGCATTAAGGGCTTTGTGGACATCAGTGAGCCAAGACACTGCAGCAGTACCTCTCCTCACATCTCACTTGATTAAAGTGAGAAAATGGCACAAGCTCAGGGTAAAAATAGGTCGCTCAGATTTTACAGATGGCTCATGCTGCCGAGCATATTTTCCCAATTAAGGACGATTAGGGTGGGGAATTCCCAGATAGTGTGAATTATTAAAGACCTAAAATGGAACATGACTATGTGACAATGTATGGCTGCAACATCCGACATCCCCAGATGGGTGCTGGAAAAATAAAAGGGGAGTTTCCTCCTATTGTTTAAGGTCATCACAAACATGAAGAATTGATGGGGGTGCTGGTCAACTTTATCTTCACAATGGTGCTAAAATTACCAAACACCAAATGCAGCATAATATGAAAAACTGAAGAATGGTTCCTTTGTCATCACAAGTAAAGTTTTGAAAAACAAAATTATGTGTTTTTTCCTGCAGTAAATATTTAATCAGAAAACATAACCATAGAGGTATTGAATGGGAGAAAGCAGACTACTCAGAAGCAAGTAAATAAATCTTATCAGGTGAAAAATGAAGAATGAGAGTTTAAATTCTATTTTTCTTCTATTAAATTGAATTTAAAACATACAAACAGTGCTTTAAGTACATTCAATAAGTCAAAGCCTGTGTCTGAAAGTCACACCTGGTTCACTCTTTCACTTCTCTCTGTATACTGTAACGTACACTCAGTAGTCCACTCAATAGTGAGCAATAAATTGACATTTCCAACACTTATCATCATTTAACATACTGAGCCATTGTTAATAACTGTCTGAGCCACATAATGTAATTTTCTTATCTCTAAACTAGGGAGCAGTGCATTGTGGGATTGTTAGCATAAAGTTGTGTACATGTTGTGTGCAGTGCCACTAAGGTGAACACACTCTATTAAAATACATAGGGAGTGACTCCTGACAACATGTCTGCTGTGAAAAGGGCCAACTGGAGTTGATAACATCACATGAGCAGCACTGCTCCACCCACTGTCAACCTGAGCCGAGGTCTAATTAGCCACTAAGTGGAAACACCTGTGTGCGAGACCTTTTACATGTCTTACAATTTACTAAGCCGCAGGTTTAAATATGCAAAAACATGTCCAATTGTGTGATATAAAGGGTGTTATGTATATGATTTTTAGTAAAAGAGTAATTAAACATTTTACCCGATGATTAGATACTTCCTTACAATAAAAACTGCAGCAGGTGTTTAGAGTGGTTAACACTAACAGCGCTAGGAGGAGCTTGCAAGTATAATCTGCCGGTGCAGTGTTTGTTTGAAATGAAAATACCACAGTATTGGCATTTCAGCACTTACAGTGGCTCAGCACAGCTTTATACAAATTAGGTCAAGACTGAGATGGTGATGGCCGCTAGTATATCTCTGGTATTTGAAGAGCTGAGTCACTTTTTCCATCAGCTCTACTGCCTCTGGTGAAGGTTTGCACCTTAATTTTACACAGATAAAAATGATATGCAGTTTTCCCCTACTGCTTAATGATCCACTCCTGCACTGTTGTTTTATAGCAAATACAACATGGTGGCACAACATTTCATATGCAGGTCAAGGCTGACTGACATCCTGGTCCTTTAATCCAAATATTGACCTGAAAGTAATACAGTTGTACTATGATGGTAAATTCTACATGTAACTCAAATGCACTGGCCGGTACTGCTGTCAGCGTTTACAAGTTATAAATATGTGAAATTGTCCTTGAAGAGTTGCTCTTATGTCTGTCTCTGCGGGACGTTAGCGTGGTCCGGGCTGGCTCGGAGCATCCCTTCAGCGGTCTGCTTTGCCATGCTGCGAGCCTGTCAGAGTGGCTCTGTGTCAAACTGCATGGCCCTGCTGAGTCAAGCTGACCATGAACTAGCCAGACCAGCCGCACTGGCCTGATGTTCCTATTCCTGTTCGGTGCTAGAGAAATGTTGCCAGCCAACCAGTTCACCGAGTCTACAGTTGTAGTACAAACCTAACACGCACAACAAAAAACAAAAAGGACCAATGCCAAGTCAGACTTGATCTGCTTGTTTACTGGATGATTGCTTAATAGATGGCTTTAACCTAACAAACATTTCCTTAATTCATATGTTTTGAGTAGGCCTTTCTGGCTTTCTCAAAATTAAGGGAAAACTAAAAAAAAAATTTTGTTTCCAGGGGAAACAAACATGGAGTCAAAGTTTAGCCGAAGTACTGTGGTACAGCTTCACTCTATTTAAAGTGATGGGATGACAGAAGTGTTGTTATTTCAGGTGTTTGATCTATTGTTCTCCCTAAAGATGATGGCTACTGACATAAAATGCCCTAAACAGACACTCTGCTCTTACGGGTTTCATGTTTGAGTCACTCTACAGGCTTGGTGAGGATACATAACAAGAAGAAAAGCTGAATAAACAATGAGTGAGAGCCTTCATTTTTTCCATCGCTCTAGTTTCGACAGGTGGCATTTTCTCCAGTGTGGAGAAAAAGAGCATACGCCAGTCGCCATTCACAAATCTGTCAATTTAACGAGGTTTGGCTCGTCGACAGGCGGGCAGTGTGACGACTTCCTGAAGTTTTAACGCTCTCTCTTTAAATCGACAAACGCTTGTTTCGCTTGGTATCACTCATTATAACATTTAAACAACTCGCGAAAGTGACCCCTTGAAAACAACGTCGTTTTAAAAGTTTACATTTTGATATACTGTGAGTGTAACTGGAATTTGATGTGGGCCGAACTCAAAAATGAGCCCTTCTGGTCAGTAAAAACCTTGGCACAAAGTTTTCTATCGCTGTCATTTTTTAAAAGATGACTCCGCAACATTAAAAGTCAGAAGTGTGAACAGAGTTTTGCGCTGCCCCTCACAGCCCTTACCTTGCCTGACAGTTTTCAACCTTACGGGACCGTTGCAGTTCTTTATGACTGTCTGGACATCGTACAAGGGTAATCCTGAAATGGAGAGGTTCTCCACCTCCAGCAGCAGCTCTCCTTCATTTAATTTTCCACTTCTGTAAACCACCACATCCTCCTTAATTTGACCGATATAGGCGAACTCTCCGTGCTCCGCGCCGCCGCGCAGCGACACGTTCAAGTCACCGCGGGCATCTTTCACCACGGAGCAGTCGTTCACTCTGGAGCTCCAGTGGTTTTTCTTTAGCACGGGTTTGGACATTATGGTAGGCTAGGAGCCGACACCAAAGCAAGCAGTCTCTGCCACTGGGAATAAAATAAAACAAACAGTCACAGTAGCAAGGCGTCAAAAAAAGTAGTTATATTCGACAGAAGCGCAGCAAACTTTCTTTCTGTTCCACAGAAACATGAGTGCATCTGACAGTGTTGTCCCACCGCTCAGGGGTGACAAATCAAGCCATTCCTGTTGGCTCGGAAGTTACTGTGAGCTTTTTGTTTTCATCATTTTCTCAACATCCCTGCAATTTAGTGCTTCTTTATCGATGTCACCTTAACATCACATCTGCCAACGGTCCCGCGTCCACTTTAAATTAAATCCTCCAGTTGTTTTTAAAGGAAAAAAAGACTTTGAATAGCGTTTCTTTCTTTTGTCCAGTTCACAGCGACTCTACTGGTTCCTCTCCCTATCGAACCGGTGAGTTTATCAGCAGTTGTCAGCGTCCTCGGGTCCTTCCTCCGGTGTGCTGGGCTGACTACACTCCCACTCTGGGCTCCGCTGTGGCGCTGGGAATGTGTTGCCTTTCGTGCCGCATTCACGAGCTGTCGGAAATATTGTGTTCGACGTGGGGTCACGATTTACCAGCAGCATCGCCAGCAAGGCTAAATAGTAGCATGATGTAACAGAACTATTTCAAAATCTAGAAACTAGAGCAGCAGAGTCAGCGCATGAAAATGTATATGTCGTTGTTTCTGAGACAGGTGATTTAAGATAAACTTGGCGTGACCAAATCCTGTACTAGAGTATTTACTAATTTGGCATTTTGAGGTTTACATAATTTCAAATAAACACAACGCACACAAGCCGCGTCAAAGTGAAGCTTATGAAGACTTTCAGAAAGCTACACAGGCCAGATAATAAACGTAGCTTAGCGTATTTTTTGTTTTTAAATGTCATAACTGTACTTGAAGTCAACTTTTATCGAGGCCTGTCATTGTATGCCTTTCATAATTTCTAGTTTGTGCTCTGTTAACTGGACAAAGCAACGCTCTGTATCTGTTTTTGTACAGCGGCATCAGTGAACATTAATACGAATCTGCCGTTTTTAATTTATAACATCAATGTTTTATATTAGACTTGAACCCACTGACATTATGAAATTCAGATGTCAGAAGACGGAGCCTTTAAAGAGCACTTGAAGGCAGCAATATTACAATAAGCGCATGCGTGCTGTTCAGAATACAAAGGGCAGTTTTGGTTTAACCTTCTACAATAAAAAACTTCTGGCTTCCCTAAATTACAGACTGGTTTCAGTTAACTCAGATCTTATAAAAGTCACTCATTAAATCTTAAGTGTAATGTCTTTGCCATGTTGTCAGGACTTCCTAGTGCCAATACAGTATTTGCTTCTCTGTGGAAATTTCTATCAAAGCATCATCATTATATTGAGCTGAATGAAAAACCACCATCCAGTCAAATGTCTTGATATGATGACTCTGACTAAAGTGCGTATTTCTTTTTAATGTTCTAGTGAGTCAGGGTGTAATTATGCTTGTGATCCTGCCTGTCGGGATTCTGCAATTTCAGGTTAAACAGGTGGCACACCATGTTTTCTTGTGTGGGTGAAACCTCCCCACACTACTACATGTAAGTGCGTTTGACTGTATGCATTTCTTTGGCCGTGTAGAAATGTCCCACCCCTAACATCATGTTCGTGAATCAAGCTGCATGTTGAAAATCAAAGAAATAAAATTCAGACAATAATGTTGGACAATCAGCTAGCTGGACATTTGGCTAAGGAATCAGGGATGAATTTACTGCTTGATGGGATCTGATGGGTCAGGCCTTTCACCTAGGGAACGGCAGATGAGCATTTCCCAACCTAAAAATAACAGTCAAAGTACTCTTGGTCCCGTGGGAGTAAAAACCATTGGCCTGGATGGGGCGGGAAATAGTAAATGCACTTTCCCTCATCTGTTATCAGCTGCTCACACATGAAATGCATGTTTAATATTTATTCAGCTTGATTCTGTTTCCTATATAGGAAATTCTCCTTGCAGCCAAGTGATGAACAATAGACATTCGTGTAGAAAAGTACTTAAAACGTTACACGAGACACAGGCGTCATCAATTATGAACATCTTCATGTATGCACAGAGCACCTTTAAACTCAACAGCACACTTATTATATCTGTCAAAACATCTATCTATAAAAACACAGGTAAACTCTTTTACAGTCATTGATAATACTGAAAAACAACTGAGCGAAGAGGAAGTGAGTACTGGTCCACACAGGATGACACCTATGACTTTGAGGATCCCCTGATTTTCCCTCTGAAAACTACCATGAAGTTGACATCAGTTAACATTAGTTAATATTCCATCCTACATGTTCAACAGGGTGTTTAATATTAATTTTTACGAATAATATAATAATTTTTCCATGAGACTGAGTTGTGCCTTGGCGCTAATTTGTGTGCAAATTAGAACAACATGATAAACATCACACCTGTCAAACATGTTAGCATCATGACTGCTACTATGCTGATGTTAGCATTAGCCTGAAACACCACTGTACCTACAAACAGCCCCACAAAGCTGGTAGCAAAAAAAAAAAAAAGTCTTAAACTACTGTCTGTCTCAATTAGACTCATCCAGCAAATGCTAATGACCTATTTCCAGTCACTTTCTCTGGTTTAATAAGGTCAAGTGTTAACAGTAATATTGTTATATGAGTCTGATCTCCACTGTTTGGTGCATTCAGGGATACTGAGAAGGAGAGTTCTTTAAGTAAGTTGTAGCGTTGGATACTGTGTCGGCCATAAGTGAGTGTATGCATTTGTATATTTTCCAGTCACTTCCAATTGTGACCTTACGTGGAGGGGGTCACCCAGCTCCTTTCCCAGCCTCCTGTCACACAGTGTCACGCAAATCAGATTGACAGAGGGAGACACACTGCCACGGGCCCAAAATTTCCTATTTCCTTTCCACCCATCAGTCTGGATGTGTCAACATCTTTTTGCTGGCATTTGCTGCCTCTCTATATTTCACTGTCATGTCTGTTCACACACTAATGAATGTAAATCTTCGCGTGAATACTGAACAGTTAATACGTGCACAGAAATAGCTGCATGTACATAGTCCATAGTCATAGTGTGGTTCACAGCCATTATTATAAACAGGGGATGTTGATTTTACAATCACAATCTTTTAACAAACATGAATTATACAGTAGGTTATGTAACACATCCAGTGTCATATCTGTAGTACTATGTAGCACTGCGGGATCTGCATATTAAACTCAGACTCACAGAATAAGTAATGAATGTCAGTGTTGATCTTGAGGAGCTATAAGGAAAAGTCAGGACCTTGTCACGGAAGGCGCTCATTAAAACAGTGCTTCCACATTATTACATTTTTGCCACGGTGCAGCCGTGCTATGACATATCACATATCTCATCACGTACTGTGGAATCGTAAGCACATATAATGAGGAAGACCTAGATGAGAACGTTTTGTCTATCATAAAGTGTTATTAGCCACCACTTCCGTTTAGTCTGCCTGATGAGCCCGTTATCACCACTGACAAGTAATGACAGCGGGAACCTCATGACCAACAGTAATAATGCAGCCTTCAATGTGACAGCTGCACTCAGACGACCTTAATAATACACTCTGGCAGCCCCTGACTGGCTGACCCATTCATCATTTCTGATTTTAAGTTGTGTAATATGGCGCTGTCAGTATCACGTATCTGGTGTATTTACAAGTAGTCAAATGTTTACTTGTTGTGGTGACATAGTGTGCAAACAATTCCTGTTTGCATATTACATGTAGTACACACTGTACAAGTATAAGTTTTTTTTAATTAATTATAACAAATACTTAGGTATACTAACAAATACAATATAACTGATATAACTGGACATATAACATATAACTGAAGAAGTAGGTACAGTATTTAAGTGCAGTTCCAGGAGAAACTATGAGAACAGCCATAAAATGTGAAGGTTTTTTGAATTTTCTATAGTGATAACTTTTCTATGAAAGAGCAAGTGGTTGAATAGTGTGGACAAAGTAGACCTGAAGAGCGTCCCCAAACTGTAGAAGTATTAGGGAGCATCAGCTTTAGCTCTCTGTCTGTCTCATAGGTGGTTTCCTTATAAATAATTTAGTTTAATAAAAGTGATTGAAATTAGACATAAAAGAACACAAATCAAGGAAAAGAAAGGTTGATGTAAACAGTGGGAAAAGGGCAGGCAAGAAAGAAACATAACAACTGAGAAAGACAGAAACTGTAGCAAAACCTCTTCAAATGAACCATGGCATCGATGTAGACACAGACAGGACTGTATAATGTGATGTGGGCTGACACTTAACCTTTTAACACACCTCTCTTCTCTTAAGTTATGAGTCAAACTTTCCTTGTGTTTGGAAACTTCCACAGCTCTTCCTCTGACATTTCACATTTCAATCATTAATGCTTCTGCTATCTTTGCAGACTTTCTGTGTATCAGATGAAGTGAACTTTGTATAAATTTTTAACTGAACTTCATATTTCTTTTTAATTCTTAGGAACTCTAATGGGTCAGTGTCTGTACTTGGATGAATGAGATCAGACTTTGATGAGCTACTGTTCCACTAAAATGTATTTTGACTGTAACAGTCCTCTGTACACACATATGCACATGAAGCAATATTACAAATGCATGTTAGTCGTGACCTCTGCGGTGTAGCACCATACTGATTCACCATTTTGCACATCTGAAAAGCAGCATTTGCATCATTCATAAGTCATTAAACCAGGAACCTTTTATTTCTGAGGCCTATTGTGCATCACAGAATAACTCGCAGAGTGGCCGCTGTGTTATATAACAAACGGGTTTTGCTTGAGTCATGTTTCCTGACCCATGACTTATCTGTGCTCATCACTTAACACGGGCTCTGTAAATGACGAGGGTCATTTTTCTGCTTTAGATGTCACTTTAATCTACTTTACCTCTTTGCCCTGATAATGCCTCATTCATCATAATATCCACAAAGCGTTAGAGGGAAAGAAACAGAAAGTAGTAGAGTGAGAGAAAGAAAGAGAGAGAGAGAGTGAAAGAGAGAGAGAGAAAGAAAGAGAGAGGGGGGGAGAGAAAGAGAGGGAGTGAGGGAAAGAGGAAAAAAGGATGAAATCCTTCTTTTAACTAAAGCAGTGCTGCAGCTCTGTGTTGCCCTAGAAGATTAAGGATGAATGGCTCTGCACAAAAAAGACCATCAGATTATGTGACTGGGCCATGGAGAGCTGTCATATTACAGCTGATGACAGGGCAGCTTTCATAACAGAAACTAATAAGGTACTTGTTATAGTTAGGACTCTATTTTACTGTACTAAAATGTCCTCTAAACACAGCTCTCTTCATTTTTTAGATCTAATTCAGGAGTGAGCAGCAGAGGTGCTTGTGCTCTTTAACTAAGGACCAAGATATGAAGAGTGAAGTATACACATTATTCAGTGTACAGTATTTAACAAATGCTGAAATTCACGTCAGCACGTTCTCGAAACTGCCCGTGATCCCAAGCAACAGAACATCAGCTGGATGAGGATGCTGCATCAGTTTGCACTTCCAGCCATGACTTTGAAACAGCACAGAACAAAATTACTCTATTTTTTACACAGGAAAAGTCACATACCTGCATGATTATTTGGGGATAACTGTCTTGAATATGTATGGTATATTGTGCAAATAATTCAGTTAGAAAGTGTCATTGTCTCAGGTCTATCCATTTAACAAATGTCCACAAAAGAGAATCTTTTCTTACACTTTGAATTGAAGAAAAACTCACTTGTTACCTTGTAGCACTCACAACATCTCTCAGCACTACTGCCAGCTTTGATGATATGATGACATATGGGTCATTGTGTCAGGAGAACGCTGAAGTGCCCTGAAAAGCTCCTCCTGTCAGTGGGAACCCAGAGAGGATCATCTCCTTTTTTGGACTGGCAGCTGAGCAGAGTTAAGTATCATTTTTATCTTCATTTTCAGAGCCTTAAGGAAGGGACTGGCTGTATACAGAAAAACACTGGTGCATAAAAATGTTGCTAGTTTCTATAATATTTTTTGTATTTGAATAGAAGCAGACAAATGATTCATGCAAGCAGTTGCATTCATGGAATCATACATACAATACTATACTACTATGATCAAAACTATTCAGCAAAATAATATGGCTGAGACATGCTAACAAGTTAGCTCTATCAGCTTAATGTGCATAAGGTAGGTTACATTTTTTAAGCTTAACATTACTTGAAAATTATGATTTGAACAGAAAATGGCACGATTGCCTTATGCTTAACAATACAAAATGCATGCTCCTCAGAGCCACTGTCAGCAGCAGTACTTGTCCTGTGACTGACATTATTTCTCTTAATCCTTACCCTTCCCACTCTTTTTAATGTGTAGCAGGCTCATAATTATATGTGAATATATGTTATATATGTGTAGTAATCAGTGTAAAAACAAGCACTGACATTTCCTACTGTTGTAAGGGCACTAGTTTGGATATTTTCCCTTTTGTGACGTCACAGCCAAAAATTATATTGTATGAACTGACTCGCCTGCTTTAGTTAACCTACATTATACACTTTAAATTGTAGAAATACAGTATGTAACAGTTCAGTGTTCAAAGCTGTGCAAAAAATCAGAACATTATTCAGACTCAGAAAACTACTTTCCCACGTTCTTTCCTGTCTGACTGCCAAGAGATAATAATTGGCTCTTCATCCTGTACTAGCATACAATAGCAAAAAATATTCACATCCCAACTTGACCTTATATTAATACAAGATGTTAGCCTGATACCTTGTTAGCCCGACTCGCAGCAGTGTTCTCTCTCACATATTTTACAAACCCCTCACTTTCAAATAGTGCCACAAGAGATGAATACTTTCATCTCCTGCTTTGAATTTGACCATCTTACACAAGAAGACCCCGGAAAGAAAGTAAAAATAGACAGAAGGAAGGAGCAAAGCAAGTGGAAGGATGATGATTAGTTGGGTATGACTGGGTCAGGTCACGTGTCTTATGTTAAAGCATAACTGAATAATTCAAAGCAGCACAACACAACGTCTGCATGGAAGAGAGTTTTTCCCAGTGCTGTGCTACAGACTCCCACGGCAGTCCACAGCCACACTGCCTGGAATAAAACAGAAGCAAATCAAGTGGACATTTTAGGGTTAGAACCCAGCTGTATGTCTTGATGATGCATTGTACTTGACATTTCAGTTCTTTTGTGTTCTAATAGGGAATGTGTGAGGAAAACCTTTTTAAGTACAGTACAGATGATCCTCACAGTTTTTTCACAGTTCGTCTCTCAGCACCCCATAAGACCCCTTAAGATGCATGAATTAATAAAAGGTGTGTTATGTTGTCCTATTGTGAATAGGACAATGTACTGAATTTAAAGATGGAGAGTCCATATAAAGACCTTATGAGCTGCCTGGTTTATGGTCTTGCTTTAAGAAACTGCATTGTGTTTCTTTTTGATATAAGATGAAATTACATGAAGATGTCGGGCCAGGCCTTATGAAACGCAGCCTGTCTCTCTGTCTCTTTTGCTATAACGTATCCACCAGTCCCTCATTTCAAAGTGCATATTTTGCGCATTTTTTTCTTAATGTACTTAATGTAAAAAAAATCTTTCTTTTATGTTGATGCTCAGAGTGTTGTATCTCACCGTTTCACCAGCAGCAGCCGTTCTTTTAACATAATATCTCAGATACACCTGGAGTAAATTTCTCTACATACAGCATGACACAAAACTGTGTTTAGATTTAGATGTAGCTACTTCAGTGGAGAATTAAAAGAGTACACTGCTTATTTCCCTGAATTGTTAATGTATTAACAGAACTTACATAGGCTTAAAGCCAGTCCTGACAGACTGTAGAATAAAATCACAGTGAGCACAACTAGTGTCTATGACTTCAAAGCACCTTTCCTCTGTGCTGCTCTTGATGTCAGCCTTGAAATACCTGTCATGCTGTCACACGGTGCCAAACAAGGCGGTTATTGTGTCCAGATGCTCCTTTGTTTGCTTGGCCTAGCTGGGCTGCCTGGCATGACGAAAGACCAAAGTACAACATGGTGGGAGAGGGGAAGGAGGGTTTTGGTGGCCTTGGTAAATTCTTAACCACATCAGGCGTGATTCCATTCCCCTCCACTGTTTTGGTTTTGATGGGAAACTTACTGTAGCTGAGAATGGGATTATGATGACTGACATCTTTAAATGTATTATGAGCAATTTATTTTGTTATTAAGATGTAAGTGCTCTGTTTATTTCACATTTTATGCTGCAATGTTAATGACCTTTGGGTCTTCTTGCAAAAAGTACAAAGTAATATTTTGTTTATGCTGTTTATTACGTACATCCCCCTGTGTTCTACTGTTACTGCAGACCAGTATCATTTTGTATTACACCCAGCTATAGTGAACATTCTGAAACATGTTCTCTGCAGACTTAGCAGGGAAACCAGTGGAACCTGGATGTTGTCCAAAGCACACAAAAGAACAGTCCCTATATTCTCTTCGTACAGTATGTTGCTAATCGTCTGTTCCTATGGGTGGACCAGATGTCTTTAAATCACAACTTTCAGTGTTGTTTGGTGAAACTCCTTACATGAAAGTTACTTTGTTTTCTCGAGAAGTGGGACAAAAATTTGGGTGTCAGCTATGAAAATATGTAGGCCATATATTTTTGCTTAGCACTAACGTAAGCTGATTGCCCATAAGGATAAGTTAACAAAAGAAAACTCTGCAATGGTTATGGGTCACAAGAATCCTATGCTGGCATGATGTCAGCTGAGGCACAAGGTAGGTTTGCCTGAGTGCCAGGAAGCATATGGGCCCTTCTGTTAGAGTGCAGGTGGTTCTCCTCTCGCTAACTCGAGCAGGATGGATTCGCTCCATCAAACAGCCAACAAAGAGCTTTGTTCCACAGCAGAGGAAATCAAAACAGCACAACCACATCTGTTCTGTGTACTGTACAAGCCACAAGGTTTATGATTTATCAAGTCTACTTCATGTTAGAGGGGTTGATAACTATCTAAGCAACATTAATACCTTGTGTGTGCTTGATAGCTGTATGCATAAAATCTATTTTGAAAGTCATATGTGGTTTCTGTGAGGACGCTTGCAGAAAAAAGATCACCATACCACAGGATTGTTGAATTAATAGAGTACAATTCATAGAAAGTAAAGAAAAAATGTATATGTAATGTATGTATGAAAAAAAAAGTATTTTCTGTGTGAACACATCCTGCAGATGCAGGGCAACATAGCATTCATATGGATAAAGATTTCTGGCCACAGCTCCATCCATCCATCCGTCCATCCATCATCTTAAATGTTTTTCCTGAAAAGGGTCGTGAAGGGCCACAAGTACAAATAACGACCATCCTCCAAAAATGGCTGAAGGAAATATCTGCTTCTTGTGTTCAGTACTCTGTCACCAGTTATTGTAGTCCCTAATTTTGTCACTGGATGTTCATTTAAAATTATTATTGCATCTTTAAATTTACAAACTGCATTTTGTAGTTACAGTCTTTAACTTTAGCTCTTCTACACAGATTTAAGTCAGTGTTCTTTAATTGTTGCTTGTATATCTATGGAGAGCTAATATTTGCTTCTTCTGCTACCCCTGTGTTGAAAGAAGCATTGGCAGAAGTCCAGGAGATTGAAGGAGTTTTCCCCCAAAGAGAGAAGCCGTGGGCTGGTTGGGCAAGGGCCACAGGAGTGCCTGGTTGTTACTATGCTCTAGTTATACATGTCAAGGCTGTATAAAGTTTCACATAGTTTCACAGAGCGGGAATGGAGCCTGGGAGAACTTCAGCTCAAGGGAAGTGAGCAGCCAGGAAGTGAACAATAATTCAAAACAGCACACCAACAAAAGGGGGCCTTGAAATGTGTTGACTTTAAAACATATGATTTATCCTCGCCTTCATAGTATCCCTGTGGATAATATATAGACACATAAAAATATCAAAAGGTCACATGCACAAGGTTTGACTTGGAAAGAGTGCATTTACAGTAGCCATATTAGGGGGAATATATGACTGTTTGGAATAAACTCAGCATTTGGCCGTGTAGCTAAAGTAGATTTTGCAGTAGCAGTAGTTTGTATGAACAGACGAAACGACAAATGATTTAAAGGCTCTTTTAAAGCCTGCATTATCACTTCAGGCTGAGTATCCAAAACATCCCTGTCTAACTAATCATTAGCTAACATGACTGCATACAGCATACCTCTTATTCACACTGTGATTGATGCTGGTATGTGGTGCCTGTTGATACACTGTAAAGGCATCGCAGGTATAACAACCCCAACGCGCAGCGGATGTTCGCCCTCACATTACATAAAGCACTCGCATGTTTAATAAAGTTTTACACGTCATCTTCTGCTTTTCTGTAGGCAAATGACTTAAACACCGCAAAGGGACCACAAATCCCTTTATGTCCCCTTTGACATAGCTGTTTGTGAATATTTTATCTTTTGCTATTTTCAAAAGCATTAAAGTTTATAGGTCATTCTAACCAGAGACATGCTCATGCATACTTGTACCAGAGCACACACGAGCCAGTTAAATGCATCACTTACACACTTACCACACGTGTGCATGCACAGCGTTGTTGTTACGCTTTTTGTATAACTCTGGAAACAAAGCAATCCGGCTCAGTGAGCAGTAAAGCATGAGTTTGTGAGTGGGTTGGGACAAGTCGTTTTTTCTCAGTGCTGAGCAGGATCGTCTGTTCTGTCACACTGTGCTACGCTCCGTTTACTGTCCTCAGCAGGAAGCTGCCTCGCCCAGAGGCTGACACTTTGCCACAGGCTCCAAAGCTGTAGGTCTTCATTGGCTGTTCACTGTGATCCAATGTGGCACTGCTGCTGCATGTAGTCAAGCATGTACGGTGTGTGTGTGCTCCTATATTCGCATAAAAAGACAAGATAGTGTGTAAATTATCGCATATAAGAGAAATGGCTGTGAGCTGTGCTTATGTGTGTGTGTGAGTCCACGTACGTGACTATAAATATGCACAGACAGGATGTGTGCATCTGCATGAGCGTAATGTCCTCAAATGTGTTTAACTTGTTTAGGTTTGTCGCCATGACAATGGGAGAGACAACATCACTGTCAGTCATGACAAGTTAGTGTTTATTGGATTCTTTAGGTAAAAAGAAATCTAGGCAGACACACACACTAACATATAGTACAGTATAGATGCTGTCATTATACTTATGAAAGAAATATCCACACTACAATACTGTCTGTTTTATGAACTTTGACTATATTAAAGGTGGAACATGATAATAGCTGGAACTACTAAAGCAAAAAAGTAAGATGCAACATTTGTTAAATACTGTGGCCTCTTATTAACTTCACAAACATTTCAGTGAAGAAATTTGCATCTCATCCTGCCTTTCTCAGTGTTTTCACTGTGTTGTTTTGTCAGTACAAAATAGTGAGACCATCAAAAGTGTTCTAAGGATCTGCCCCGAGGGTGGATTTTATCATGTTAATATTTTTATGTGACCTGTGGTCTTCTGTGTTTGGACATTTATCCATGGAAGTAAAAAGAGCTGTATTCAACAATAATACAGGGGCCGTACAGTAGCTGGATGCATTGTACATTATGCAAAAACAAGTGAGCTGGAATGCCACTATAAATAATATAAATATCCTTTGATTTTTTATGTTTATTTTTCTATATTTGTATAGTACTATATAGTATTCACTCTCTTCATGCTTTCTAATGTGTAACTCACAAGTTCCTGAAGCACCTGCACTTTAAAGTTGTTGGATATACTGTAGATAGTAATAGTCCATTCCAAGCAGAACAAGCATAACCTATCAGCAGCCTTATCATGAGGCTCCTGCCTTTAGGAAAACATCTCACTGATCGGTCCCCTGCCACTGCAGTTTACATATCGATCTTCATAAACACACTCATAAACTACCTTTAACACCTTTCAGTCCTAAGGCTTACATAGCGCCACTGGGGCCAGGGCTAGAGATTATGTGGTTTATCTAATAACCTCCTGGCAGTGTCCTTCCCATCTCTGCCTCTCTTTCTTTCCAGATCAGTGGTCAGTATTCACATCCCTACAGATTTACTTCTTCTGTTTCTCGTCCTTTTGGCCCCTTTTTGCTACTATCACTATTAAAGTGTTTATTTGTTTCCATTATGACTCACATTCTGATTCCCATGCAAACACACACAAACATGCAATCTCTGACACTCCACCCTTGATTGAACAAGGTACAGAAGGGTGGAGGCTGCAGAAGACAAACAGCAGCCGTATGGTCACTATTTTTTTTTTGTCACAGTGGTGTGTGTGTACTAGACCTTCTATGAATGTGTGTACCTGTTTTCATGTGTATGCGTGTCTCCTTTGCCTGTGTGTTTGGTTTCTATTAAGGAAAAAGAAACTAACCATCAGCTAAGAAGGGGTTTACATCCAGATGTTTTGAACAAGTAAACACAATTATGTTTGTCCTGTACATTCTGTTATTCATTATACAGAATTATTTCAAATGTACTAGAAAGCAGGTATGTTTAAGGAAGATGACTGTCAGGTAAGTAAGCAATTGTTATCCATTAGAGTTAGTAGAAAATCCAGAGGAGCAGAGTAAATGAGATCCCCAAGGACTGAACACGCTGTACTATTATACATTTGTGTGGATAAACAAAGCTTAGACCAACAACTATTCTGAAAAATACATTATAGGTTTCTTAATGATTGTAGAGATAAATAAAGTCTACATTTACAAAGAACTGGAATCATATTACAGTGAGCCCTAAAACCTTACATTTTAAAAGTCACGGTATAACCTGTAATGCTACAGAGACTTTCTTTCTTAATGGTGCAACCTTTTGTAACTGATTAGTTTGAAACTTAGGTGTCCTGATAACGGCTGTGTATGATTAGTTGATTATAATCTTTGTGTTTTTATATTGCATGGATACTTTTGTGAAGCTGGATGACCATATGTTGCACATCATAGGCTCAAACTTTGCCATGAATGCGTGTTTGTATTCTGGCAGGTAATCAAAAGTCTCAGTGTTTCCAATTCGATTTGTTTTTTTCAAAATTCTGCAACAGCTGACGTCAAGCGGTCTGCAACCCAATCTAATCCACATATACTGTCCCACCCACCCTCTGAGGTTACCTGCCACAGCTTAAGTGTTCCTGCAGAGGATGTCTAGCAGAAAGTGATTTCTTTGGCTGTGAGGGAAATTACTTTGTTTACTTTTCCCAAGGAAAAAAATTAAGATAATGGATACAATTACAGGCCAACAATGGACTTTAAGCAGTGTTCAATCTGTTCACAGCACATGACAGACGACTGGAACCACCCACTAGAAAATTCCACAAGATGCCCAATCAGAACAGAGAAGGTTGGGGGAAGGGGGGACTGTAAGACACGGGAGCTCAAATGAGCTTTAGTCATGTTATTAACTTTTTAACTTGAAAATAATCAAATCTTGTATCACAGCAGCCCCAGAATAAAATAAATCCCCCAAATTAAGCATAATGTGGTCATTTTAAATCCAGGAGATGTCATGGGAAATAAACCCTTATGTATTATTGAAGTTAAAGTGCTGCCATAAAATTCACCGTGTGACAGTCTAATGACATGTTGGTCTCCCAAAGAAATCAACTCTCTCATTGGATAGCTCTTCATTCGGTTACCATTCGTTTTGTTGTGCTATTCTGACAAGTTATCCCAAACCCAGGCAGCACTCTCTAAGTAGAAATACATTAATGGATCTGCCTTGGACAAAGCCGCTGAAACAGGACCACATTCTCTTCTTTGTCAGCGGCCTTTTGATGGGATTAGAATGTGAACCAGTGGAGGGAGGATCAGTGCATATATTTACTACAGAAGTTGTTTAATAAGATTAGCTTTATTGTATCCTATCAGTCTCAGATGTTACTGGCTCATTCTTTGCGCAATCTGATTATCCACTGATGCAATCTTAACAAGCCAAAGCCCTTAAGAGCATGAGAAAGTTTTTACAGAAACACATATTTCTTTTGCATATTCAAATTAGTTCTTGGAGCATGCAAATATGGATGACCTGAGCAAAGAGGTGCTGTAGCCCATAAAGAATTCCCCCACCTGACAGAGCAGAAAAGCAGCCACAGAGCCATACTTCAGATCAGAATTAGAAATGTTTTTCAGTCATGCTAGCAGCACAGCCTCGGGAGGCAATGTCAGTCTGCTGGCTGGTCCACCAGTCTGTCAATAGATTGTCATGAAATTTAGTACAAATATTCACATCTCCTTCAGGAGAGTGGTGAACTTTTCAACAGGCGCAATCATCTTCAGGTCAAACTTTGTATTGGTTCAATATGTTCCCATCAGCCTCTACTATTCTTATACACCTGTGTTTGTTTATTGCTAATTATAAACATAACTATGCTAACACAGTAAACAAATAAGGTGAACTTTGTTAACATAATACCTGCTAAACATTAGCATGTTAGCATTGTGTAAAAATTCTCGTATTAGGCTACATATTTTTAGGATGGTTGCAAAGATTTCAGCACATCATGTCTGACTTTCTTATTATCAACAGAACAGATGAGTAAAATACAGCTTAAGTACTTTTAGAAAAGTTTTTCTGCCGAGCAGAAAGCCTTAGAGGTAAGTGGATCAGTTCACAATCATTAATCTCTTCATACGGTGAACCTACTTGTTTATCACTGTGTGCAGAAAAAGACATCACTGCAACTTCACCTTATTTCTCGTAGTTTGAATCAGCCCCTCCAGCTCCTAAACAAAGTCTGAGAAAGTTATCACTAGTGAAGAACATCTATTTTGGCATAACATTTATGTAACTGCAAAGCATGAAAGCCTCATGGCTTCCAGACTTTATTTCAGCATGTGAACACTCAAGCTAACTATCAAGCTCTGGAGTAGGGTGGCGATGACTTTGTCATACCATTAAAAAGATCAGCTTCTGGCATATCCATTCATCTCTCCCTCTCTGTCTCTTTTTTATTCCGTCTCTGGGCAGGTAAAGAATAATCCTTATATCCAGCCTATTAGTCACAGAGGATTAGACCTCAGGCAGAGACAAGCTGAGATGGGAGGCGAGCAAAGGAAGAGAGACAGATTAAATGCCTTCGGTGTTATGAGGTAATGTTCAGGAACCCCAATGAAAAGTATCATTTGTGAACGCATGTAGCTACAAGATACAGTTTGATGAATGAAATTGTGATTCTCACTTTCTTGCTCTATACCCAATACATAATGTAAATGTTTATTGAATTCTGCATGGGTGCACTTGTATCCCCCTGTGTACATGTTGTTTGTAAAAAAAAAACAAAAAACAAAACACCCCTGTCTTTCACATACTCCCTGATGAATTGATGACACTGGCCAAATTCATTATCAGCGTGGATAGAGATCTTTCCACCTCCAACCCTTTCAGAACCTCATTTGAAAGTCAAGACTCA
The DNA here is from genome assembly GCA_900302695.1 of Helostoma temminkii. NCBI lineage: Eukaryota > Metazoa > Chordata > Actinopteri > Anabantiformes > Helostomatidae > Helostoma > Helostoma temminkii. The sequence goes on from OMLM01008671.1 coordinate 33,659, forward strand.
TTTATCAGCTTTTGATCTAATTAAACAACCTGGAGCTAGGATGAAGACCAGACATTATCTGACTCTATTAGCCACAGCCGCAGCATAAAGAAAATGACTCCCCATCCTTCACAACTTTAAGCTAACTTTCTCAACTGTAAAGTAACTTGATCTTGTTTTTATCTTACCTTCTATAGATTTGCCAGGATCCCCTTTTCTCCTCTATCCCTGGTGCCAACCATCTTTCCTCCAAATCCTTTCTTGTCATCATTGTTCACTTGTCTGTCATCTTAATTTCTGCTTTCTCTTGACAGCTGGCTGTAAATGTTCTGATCTGACATTTTGCTTCTTTTAACGTTTCCTAACTTCTGTGTGTGTCAAGAAGTGACCTGACTTTAGATCTTCCCTCTCCCTACATGGTAAGTGACTTCAGTGAAGGACTGGAGATTTATGACTAGTTTGATGAAAGAAGATCAAGTGAAGGTCACAACACACTTGAAACTGGATTATGAATTACAATCTCTTATTTCAAAAGTGTGTATTTTGAATGAGACTCCAGTCCACCAAGAAGAGCTCCATATCAATACCCAGAGGAGATCAAGTATCAGTGCATCTGTGGTCCAAGAACCTCTTTCCTTCTTTTCAAGTTTTATACCGCAACAGTATGACAAGTGCACTCTCTGCTGCTAGATTTAGGTATTGCACCTCATGAGAAGCCTGGGAGGCCTTTCAAAATGAAGCTATAAACATTAAAATCATTATAACATAAAAAAATAATGTTATTATTAAAATAGTAAAAAAAAAAAATCCAAACTGCTTTCTTTACATGCTCATATGCAAATTCAGAAATTATTTTAATAAATAATAACAAAAAAATTACTGATCACACCAAATGACCCAACAACAATTTGTTATCATTCCCATGCATAGTTACAATAGCACCAGTGTTTCATATATGTATGGCCTCTTGTGTTAATTGCTCGTATCCACTCAATGCAGAGTGACTAGGTCTAGCATATTCAGCAATCACTGAACACAGCACTGGAGTCACTTCCACCACGCCTGCAGGCGTCTGGGAACATTACCACTGGGAAAATTAGGTGGCAGCAATTTCCTGAGAGAAGAGATGATGAGGAGACCAATTAGGATGGAGAGACACATGGCAGTCCCTCAGTGAAAAAAGATAACAATGGAGGAAATGTGCTGGTGGAGTATAATTAGCCATGTTTACTGTTCAAGCTATTAACACTAATTTGTGATGCTTTCAAACAAGCTGTTTAAGGCAATGAGGTCTCGTTCAAGAGTGTTAATAATACTACGGGCATGTAATTAAATACATAGCTCAACAAACTCGACCTGATGTCATGTTTGTGTGTGTAAAGCAATATTGCAAATGACGATGTGTCACATTGCAGGTTGGTAGAGTGATAGTAGAAATATTCACATCTCTCGCTTATGTAAAACAACTACTACACAGCGTAAAAGTGTAAAAATCTTGTATTTAAAATGTAACTTAAGCAAAAGTACAGTAGTATCAACTGTAAAGATACTGGCTCTGCAGTAAAGTTTTCAGGTTTAGATTAATTTGGCGTCAAGGATGAACTGATTTGATTGATGTGGTCAAAGGTCAAAGGTCACTGTAGCCTAATGCATGTCCCATTCTTGACAGTCGGAAATCTGAATTTCATTACATCAAGCACAAATGTCCATTTGGACTCATGCATAAATGTATTAGAATATGATAATAAGATTAATATATTGTGTTGGCACACAACTATAAGGTGGTAATTTTATTTATATATGATACTAATGGATTGTTCCTATTGCTTTATCAGTATATACGATGCTGTTGTTGTAACTGGTCAGACCTTAACTAGTTTTGACCACTTCATATACAGTTTGGGAGTTAAGTGTAAGTAAGAAGTTTGGCCCCTTCAAATGGTCAGGTGACAGTTAACAAGATGCTTTAGAAGAGGAAAGAAATAGCAAATGTTCTGAGGGATTGTGATTCTGATCATGAGCAGTAAGGGAGCACAATTACTTAAACTCACTTGGTCCAGTAAGAAACATCATAGCACTCAAGCTAAATGATGATACCAATCATGTGAAAGTTGGCCTGGACTGCAGTACATCAGATTAATGCAAAACCCCAGTAAAGTAGATGGTTGTACTTGAAGTCACTGACAACTGACTGCAATGGTCACATGAAAAATGTTTAGGAAAATGTTCACATTTCAGGTTGAGTGTAGTGTAGTTTAGGTTGGGCAGAAGATTGAAAGCCACAGCATACTTAGGCTTATCATGGTGATCTGGACTCTGGAGAAGAGCACAGGAAAGCATCCATCACTGCTAATTTTTATGAGTTAACATGTTGTGACTTGACCTGGACATGTGCCATGATGGTCCCAGTCATTCTCAGTGGATGCCCACGTTTAGCTACAGAAAGCATTAAATATGGTTTATTGGTGATGTTGCTTAGATGTTTTAAATCAGTAGAGGTTCAAGTCAAAGGAAATTATCTACGTCCCCAGTCAGTGTCAGGATTTGCATTGGTGTATTTCGTCAGTGCTGCTTTCGTCAGACACAGTAATATTGTCCCTTTCGTTCTCACGAGGAGCGTCCTCCTGTGTTGCTATTCATTTCCTTCTGTTGCTCATTATTAATCATAACAAGCATGTTCTACAAATGAGCACTCTCAGAGTTTATATTGATGGGGGAAATGATTGCAAAGATAGATTATGAAATTAGCATGTTAATGGGTCATTATCACACAAACAAGTCCATTGGTCCCAAAAGACTGGCTTGATGGGAACATTCCCATATGCCAAAGCAGGAAAAGGCACAATAAATTTGAAGAATATCAATTATACATGCAGGCTCAATGAAGGCAAATGATATTTTGACTGAGTAAAGTGACTCATTCAGATTAAACATCCTTATTTGCAACATGTGAACAATTGCTGTGTAACCATTTGCCATTATATGTGGTATACATTTCTTTCTCAGAATATGAGCTGCAAGTTGCATTTCAGTGCTTAATTATGTGATGAACGTCTGTGTGCTGTTTGACCACTAGATGTCACCCTAATACCACACTATAGCATCCCCAGCTGTCCAGAGGTTATTCAAATCTAAAGGTTAGATTTTCCCTCAGTGCTCACTCTTTGCCGTTTGAAAGGTTGTCATTTGCAAGCAGAGGACAATCTGATGTAACATTTATGTTGCAGAATCATAATCATGCTCTGCAACAGGACGTGGAGTTGATCACTATCACAGACCTTCATAACGTTCTCCAATGTAACCTGAAGGCGAATGTGCTGAGAAATGTAGGGACTCACTAATGTTTACATTGCCCTCTATGAGTTTTCTAGTAGTATGAAAATCACACTCGTGGCAATAAATTGTCAGAATTCTCCTGTGACTGAAATCATCACAGAGTGTCAGACTGATGCCAGAGTGGGGCCAGTCTATCAGCTCATGAAGGGATGAATCAAATGTCAGTGTGACAGAGAGCATATGAGGGCAGATCTATGTTTCTATTAGGCTCCACAGACAGAAAAGATGGGAGTGAAGTGCCAAGCATGTTTGTGCATATTTTACTGTTATGTAGCTCTTCCATCTTCACTGACCTACAGAGGGTGTGACAGAGTTGCCCCCATGGAATTAACACATCCATGAGCAGGCTTACACACGTGGATCACACACTATGTGTGTCCTCCACTCCCATTTGATGTGCATGTCCTGAATCGATCCATACAAAGTGAATATATCTGTACATGTTTTTGCCACAAGAGCCACTCCAAGACTTCTCATTGTGGCTGAGACGCAGGACCTGTGTTATTGATCCATCTACTTCTGCCTGAAGGGAATGACTGCCAGCAAAGATGAAATCTACTTGTTCACAGCTGGTCCCCCTGCTGCACAGGCCCTTAGCACAGTGCAGCTTATTGGCAGGCCACACACCGACTGTGACCTCTCAAACCTAGATGATACTGGTGGATATTGACAGAGCTGCGCTCTCTGAGCTGTAGTAGTGAAATTCATATGTGGTGAACTGCAGGTACACGTTTTAGCTTTGTATCTTCAAAGAAAATTAATCAGTGGAAAAAGACTTTTCATACCAACACATAACCTCTTTCTACCCGCATCTAGAAGGTTCAGCATGAAAGACAGGTTGAATGGGTTGCTGAGGTGATGTGCTATGATGATATGATGAGGCCTGACAGGTTGTGGGTGAGGTTGTCAGTGATTTTGATGATTTGTTGTTGTTGGTGACAGTTAATACGATAAAGAATCTTTACGTAGTTTAGGGAGTTTTTAGGGAAGTTTGGGTAAAACGGGACATTTCTGGCAGTTAACACAGTACTGAGCAACAGTTATAGAGCAACATTTTGTTTATAATGTAATCTGATAACTATATGTCTAATATTCATACTCTATTAGCAGCCAAATACTCCACTATAATTCCCAATAATCTCCAACTGTGCCGCAGAGCAGGTAGCATAGAGATTTGCTGAAAACTGCTGTGTACTATAGTCAAAAGCTACGATATGATAGCAATGACTTGACTTTTAGTGACTGCTCCTTTCAGACATCTCTTACAAAAGCAAATCGTGACTATAAACTTGTTGGCTTTGGAAAATACATTCTTCCTCTTCAAAAAAAAAACCACACACATTGCCACTCCTCTTACCTTTTCTATGGAAACCATGTCAGACTGCCTCAGCAGACATCAATCATGACTGACTGTTCCACATGATTTATTGATATTTAATACATTCTGCATGTTCAGCTGCAGTTGAACTTTAGTGTCACTTATCAACGATGATCCTGAATTGTTTTATTTCACAGGACTGAACTAAAACATGGTGTCACACTTGGCAGAAACAATCAGCCAGTGTCCTGTCAGGTGCAGTGGGTGTACAGACAGATATTGCTGAGAGACTCTATTGCTGAAAGATATAGAGACTCCTAAAAGAGACAAAGTCATATATGAGGAAGCTGTGCACTACTGCACAAGGCTGTATAGAGTGTAAAATATGTGCTAGAAGACTATCAGGCTTGGCAGTGATGTATGTCACAGCAGCCACAAAGACAGAGCAGCATTAGTGGAGTCAACAAGGTGCTGCATGTGTAAATATAATCTCTAATGAGAAAGGGGCGTATAATCCTGCACAGTTCACAGAAAATTTTTGATTTCAGTGTCTGGGTTAATCTGTCTTTTAAATGTTGTTGCTTTACAAGTCATGTATGATAAATCAACGTCCTTGGTCCCATCCCATATAGAAGCAATAGGAAATGCAAAAGGCAGCAATACGGTGAATTAGAAAAAAGTGATGCTTGGGGAAGTGATTTATCAAAGAATACAGGATGCTGCAAACAAAGCTCCTGTGATTCATTTTGCAACCGTTTGTGAAGTATTGTTGTTTGGGTGCTCTCACCTTCTCCTCCTCAGCACTCAGGCCATGACAAATGCAAGTGTCATCTGTGACTAGAAGCCAAAGCAGCAAAAGGCCAGTCACTTAATACCAGTGGAGGGAGGAAGTCAGCCACACTAGTTGTGATGAATAGATACAATATCTCCTTTGAGATAATTTTATGTAAGGTGCTTTTTGTGAAGAGATTGGCTGTACATCTCTCCAGTTTTTTCACCAGTAAGCACATTTCTTTAGAGTAAAAACTAGAGACCAGCTTACTTTTGCCCCACCGTTGCTCTCAGATACATTTTTAAACTTACTAACACATACGGACGGACATTTAGCACTTGCATTTACATAGTGTACTGTTACATCCAGGTTTTTCTAGTTGAATTATGATGAAACTCTGATATGTGTCTGTCTGACAAGTGACACAAAGACAAGAGAGGGGAGATGGGAACATGCATTGTACGGATAACATTAATGCACAATATTACTTTTCTGTGTAAAAGAGCCAAATGTTTGTGTCACATACTAACTTGCTCACAGTGACAGTTCTAATGAACTAATGCTGCATTTATTTTGTAGAAAGGAAGTTAATGAAGATTTGTGAACATTCCCTTGATCAGACAGCTCAAGACTGAAGTAGGATAATTTTTTATATGTTTCTAATCCTAACCAGATCCAGATGTTTGATCATAACCAAATGTACTGGACAAATAAAAAAATGCCAGGGGGTTAATCTGATATAACATTTTTGAAGTCCCATCAGTAAATGGTTCAGTCACAACCAAAATGGTTGACTGATATTTCCAGCTCTAGTGAAAAATAAAATGGTTTGTGGAAGCACCTTAAGCTACAGTCTGCATGTACAACTGTGGCTTTGTCCAAATAAATAATATAACTAAATTATTTAATCAAAATCTGTATTTCATTTGAATATTCAAAGCTATATCTTCAGTGATTTTCTCCACTGTGTGGAGGACGTCTTAACAGGTGACTCCTCTGTTGTGGTCACTGAGCAGCTAAAACACGCGTCCCGATCAACCAGAGGCCATCACAGTTTGAACTGTGTGACATCCCTTCACTCAACTCACCTGCTCTTACTGGGACAATAACAACCAGTGCACCGAATCCATCAGTGTGCATTGTGGTGAAATTGATCACTGCAATCAATAACAGCCAGTGAAGCCACTGGCACTGATGCTGCCGCAGAGTAGAAGACATCAGGAGTGCTTTGCCTTGTCTGTGATCTATCTACCTTTACAGTGGAGCTAGGCATGGGATCAATATACTCCAGGCAGCTCATATTTCACTGGTGACCCAGCAGGGATGAAAGGGCACAGGGGTAGAAAGGGGAAAGGGAAGATGGGATGATGACACAGCTTTGCAAGACTGTCGGGGGTCAATCTGAAAAGCAGATCGTTTGGAGGAGAAACAGATGACACGGATGCAGCCAAAGGTGAGAAAAGGAGAGAGAGGTTTTGATTGTGACGTAGGAGTCAATAGTGCAGCAGGGGCTTACACGCTACATGGACGGCAGCGCAGCTTGACAGCTTGTCGATTCAGTGAATTTATAATGAATGTTCTTTTATTCTCCTCCTTCTCTCTAACCTTTCTCTTCTGCTTTACTCCCTTAATCTCACCTCCCTCCCTCTCCTTCTCCTGTCACCTCCCTCCTCTCTTCGTTTGGGCCATCACCTCCACCCTCCCTTCCCCCCCATTGTCACAGACGCATGTAGCCTATCATCCTGGGAGTAAAAACAAAGAGTTATATGAAAGGCGCTTAGTTGCATTTCCTCTTACCCCTGCTGTTGCAATGTCCTAATGATGCAAATGTTAGGCTGGCTAATGAGCAGGAGTTATGTTTCGGCTGAAGTTTATCGCACCGCTCGACCATCCTGTCTCATGAATAATATCACCGTGTCAGAGTCAAGATGTGTGTACCTCTCAGCTCACAAATAATGACCATTACAGATGGTGCTTTCGCAAAATGCATACAAGAAAAAAGTGACAATTGCTGGTCTGTAACACTGTCCAAAGAAGCAAGTGTGCCTCCTAAAAGAAAATAATGAAAATTCATAATAAAGAATTCAGATGTAAACAATGTGTCCTGTCCAAAACAGCACACACAAATAGAGTACACAAACACAAGGTGACAAAAGAAGTGTCTAAAAACTTCAGGTGGAACTCTGAACACCCTCTCACCTGTGTAAGTCTCATAACCTTTGCACTCAGAGTTCATTCTGGCTGTCAACGCACACACATGCCTCTAAAGGAGAGTGAAACCAATAGATGTTGGCTATGTGCTATTACAATAACCCTTATGGCTGGGTGCATTTCTATCCCTACCCACATCGTGGCTTAATCCTCCTTGCTTTCACCCTTCAGTTTTTCAAAGACAGCCTGCAGGCTAGAATTGCCCTTTGCTGACTTGTGGCTGACAGTGAATAAGTTCCCCTCTCGTCTCCTCCCTTTTATCTCTGAGATCATACTCCGAGTGGGTCAAGATCAATGGTGCTCCCTGCAAATCTGCCCAGACTCTAGGTGCTTCTCATTGACCTTACACAGGGGTAACTGAGCGATCCTACTTTCATCCAGGCGGCTTTAACATTCACTTCTATTGACAAATTCACCTATTACTCGCACGGTGTTCATCAAAATGTTGGTGCCAGTCTATTCTAGTCTATTTGAGATTCCTAGCCTCTAACTGTAAGCTGCACTCCTGACACATATCTGGTTGAAATTGTTCAGGAACACATTAAGTAAAACTGACAAGCAGCTTGTAGGTGTTAAAAAGGGAAAAGGTCAGATTTTCATCACTGCTGAAGAAATAAATAAATAAATGGCAAATAAGCAAAGAGCCAAGCACACTCCATGAGAATCTTTCTGAAGTACTAATGCAGCCTCTGACTTACTAAAAAAACTGATCCTCTGTGGTCTACTTCTATGGTTTGTGCATTTTTAACACCACCTTAAAGTTTGCTAACAGTCTGGTGAGACTAGGAGTACAGTGTTTGGTGCACAGTTGACTAAAATCCCAATAACAGAGGATGTGCTGTGACAGGGTGATAAATGGCTTCACATGATGGAACAGACAGGACTCTGGACACTGCAAACGTCTCAACACCAACCAAGAAGAAACAAAAATCAATTTCAGGTATGGCATAGAATTAATGTGCTATATTGACTGAGCTGGAGACAATAAAATAAGTCTGTAGGGCTGAGCTGTACAGTGATTGTCACAATTAATAACTGTTGCATATGTTCAGTAGACTAAAACATAACCAAATAACACAAGCAAAGGAGACAGCAGCAACAAAGAAATCCTTACACATTTGTCCTTTGGACTCTGTACTGTGCTGCATCAAGACAATAAAAGCGTGAGAGCGTAAGTGATGCCACTGCCGTCCTCAGGCCTAATACACATCAAGTCAGTAGAGACAGCAGCCCGGTCCAGATCCAGCTGGGGCTCACATCCAGTGGGATCTCTGTGAGACCCGCTTCAACAAGATGGATGACGGGCGCAGCGCTTCAAACTGGGCGCACTCAGCCCAGACATCATTGGGTCCGGGCTGAATAAAGAGGCGGTGGGCCCTTGCCTGCTTTTCCTTAATAGGAGGCGCTGTCTGGCTGACAGCAGCACATAAATAACCCAGTCGGTGTGTCACTGGAAAAAAACACAGTCACCTCTGCACACTCCCTCAATGGCATCACAAGGGAGAGGTGAGACTCAAGAATCTAAACCCCTACAGTTATATAAAGGTAGGTCACAGAAGCAGGTATGTTTGACAATTGTACATGTTGTTATTTTAATCCAATGGAGATATAAGATAACTTTATTAGATGGATCAATAATGTATCATTATCTGTCATGCATGTAATGTATGATAAATAACAGGAAACATTAAATTCCAGAGTTATATTCTCACACCAAATTAGGTTTATTAAGTATAACATTTTAAACAGTTAACTACTGTATGTGTAGTTCTGTGTTCTTCTTGTCCAGCACCTGTGAGCCAAACTGTGGACATACCATAGTTTCACTCATTATTAGCTGGAGAATGTGGGTCTTTTACCAATTTAGTTTGATACAACTACATTTTATGCATAAATATAAAAGCAGACTCACTATAAAAATATTCGCAACCAGTTCAGAATGAAGTGTAAATATTTATTTGTTACGTTTTATT